>APFE030059825.1:49539-67065 GCA_000404065.3 Pinus taeda
TAGGGTTATTGCTGGTTAATTTTATATTTATTCCTCTCGGTAATTAATTTATGTTCTTGGGTAAATTTCTTAACACCTAAGTGGATGGGACATTGTTCTCCTTCCAAGAGATTGTGCATCAATTCAACTATTCTTTGTTGAAAATGTGACATTCAAATGACTTGCACAAAGATATTCTCCCTAACGTGACCTATGAATACAAAAGAATGTCATAGTTAAAAAAAATTGGGAGGAAGGAAATTCTTACCTAATTCAAAGGATAGAAAGATAATAGTGCTCACTTGATTCAAAAGGTCATGGAACATGTGGAATGGTCGTGGTGCATCTAATGTTATGGGTATGGGTGCCATAAACAATTTTGGTATTGGATGATCTGGAAACTTGATGCCTGGGATTCTTGCAATGATATGGAAGATGCCTGGGATGCCTACAAAGGACAATGATGGTTTGGAAGGCCTGTCTGGTCGATTAGTAAAAAAAATGAAAGATTGGTGCCATCTCCTATTCTACCTCCAAGGCAAGCTCGTTCCTAAGAACCTGTTTTAAAGCCTTCAGTTGCTAATGCAAGGATTTTTCCACAGGGAAATGTGGGATCTACATTAGCCTCTTAACAAAGATAAGTTGGAGTCTATAGTTAGGGATAGAAAAGAAAAACTTCGTGCCATTTATTCCATGAGGCTTCAAGAAGTGCATGAAAAATGGAACAATTTGGCAAGGACAATACACAACTTTGCAATCTCCCTTAGAGAATTAACAAGTGAGCATAAACATTATTCCATGGACACTCGAGAAGAGCAAAGACTACTCAGGGAACACATATCATTATAAAATATATTGCCACCTCTCAATGTTGAAAGGATTATAACTGTCAAAATCGATGTAACACATTTGATTGGAGCAAAAATGGAGTTCATGGGGAATGTAAATTCATGCCCCAATGAAAACGCAATTGATAATTTGATTTCCCAAATCACCATTGCATGTTAACATAAAAAATCTATTATGGGTGGGCATGGGTTTGAACCCTGTGACCCACCCCCCCCTTCCCCCAACCACTTTCTCCATTTAGCCAACGCGCCAATTGCTTAGGACCTGGAAAATCCGCCTTCCAATTGCTATTTAACCTTGTGTCTACCATTCAGATGGGGAGTGACCAACGAAGGACAAATTGTGGTGGAATCACAAGCCAATTAAACTAGGTAGCATGAGGGTAGAACCTTGACACAGTTCTAGGAGTAGGTGTGGAACCATAAACCTAGAGAACCTTAAGATGCTACAAAGATTCCCTTGAGGGCCAGAGATGCCAGTGACAGAATTTGACAAGTGGATAGTCAATTTTGCACATTTTCTCGCTAGGAGTCCAAATTTGCAATCAGAATATCCATTAGATCAATAGAATAGAAGGTGCCTAGAAACACAAAATCTTTGAAGAATCTTTTGGAATCTAAAAGATTCCCTTAGAGGCTGAATTTTGTCTGTGTTTGAATGATGCTGACTTTATAGTCATTTTTCATAGAATTTTGTAGGGAGCACAGTGGTGTGCTCAAAATATTCATCCAAACAGAAGATTTTATGAGCATCTTCAGAAGGAATCTTTGAGGGAATCTTCAAGATTCCTGATAGTTTAAAATTTGATAGTGTCATAATTGGACAAGTTTACAATTGATTTTGCATCACTAATCGCCAGGAATTTAGTGGGGCAGGGCATTTCAACAGTTGAGCTTTTCAATTTTTGGCCATCACTGAAAGTAGAGGTATATGATACAGTTGTGTCATTCTTTTCTTCTATTTTGTTGAGATCATGTTGTTATTGTTAAGACCTATGATTACCATTACGTTGATGGATACTTGTTGCGACATCATGTGAGAGTTGTTTGTTTGTCATGCTGAAGGAAGACCCATTTGAGTCAAAGTTCCGATAGGGAGAATGCCTCGTGGAGATACACACCACTCAAGGTGAGGTTATTTGTCCTTGTAATGAAAGAAAACATGCCATGTACATCATCATCATTTACAACATTTAATGAAGTGGCCTCTCCATTCTTGACACAAGGGCTCGGAGACATAACCCACACTGGGTGAACTTAGTTATGAATGGGTTACATGTTCTTGATTTGATGGTTGTCGTCATGTTACATCTTCTTTACAATATGCACATGTGGTATATCATGCTCTTTTATATGAAATTATGCTAACATCATAGAAGCAAAAGATCTTGGATAATTCTGGTAGTTGAAGAGATCCAAATCAAGTTTGGTATCAAAGCGGTCTTCTCGCTGATGTGAATTGCATGTGTGAATGATTGAACATGAAACAAGAAATAAAATGGAGGATAACAAAGATATGTATGAGGACATCCTCATGATGTAAACAATGGTGGAAATAATGTATGCAGATTATGAGGACAAAATAGCGAGAGGGGAAAAGGAGAAAGAAAGAGTAGAGGATGATGCTCCATCTACCCCCTCAAGTGTACATTCATCTTCTTCATCGTATTCGTATCATTCATATGAGGAGATCAATCAGAGCCTTCAAGAGGATAATGTTGAATTGAGGAGACTCCTACGAGAAGCAAAAGAGGATAAGTAGAGATTGCAGCTTCATCTACAACCCACGAAAAAGGCTTTGGAAGAATTGAAGTGCAATGAATGCTTAGATAAGCCATTATCACCTGTTTTAGAATCAAAGTTGAGGTAAACAATGCTGATCATTCTTCAGTTTCATCTTCACATGATGTAATTTCAGTTGGAAATGTGGAGGTACCCATTTCATGGATTGGAATGAGACTCCTTACCAAGATGGGATATAAAGGAGGAGGACTTGGTGTTAATGGCCAAGGCACAACTCAACCATTGGAGGTTGTGAAAAGACCTCAACTTGCAAGTTTGGGATACAACAAAGGAGAGAGCTCAAAGGTGTCTAAAGCTTCTAAGACATTTTTGAGACTGTCAAGGAAAGAGAGTGATGGGAACACATAACCATCCTCCCATGGCAGTGCACATTGCAGCAGAGGAGATGAGGCAAGCTCTCATCACCATAATTGCACCAGATATAGCCATGAGAGGTATAAACAGTCTCAGTATTCTAAAGTTCATTTTGATTACAAGCATGTTAATGATGAACAGAAATCATGGCATAGAAAAACATGTAGCTTTTTGTGATTTACATAACCATGTGGTTGTTTAGTGTTGGAAGAGAATGGAAGCAAGAAAGAGGATGAGGCATAAAAGGCCTTCTCCACATCAGGGAAGGAGGCAAGTTAAGTGGTTATGGAGGAAGAGGAATTTTTGTGGTCATTGCAATGGAGGTGGTCATCAAAGAGCCACATGTTGGAGGCTCCATCCAGAGCAGCATCTTAAGAACAAAGTGCTCGTGCATGAATTAGTTGAAAAAGTTGTTTGACAAGCGAATCCGCCATAGGGAGATGACCCATTCACTTTGATAAGTGACAGATGGTTTTTCTAAATATGGTAGCTTGTCATGACCACGTAAATCATGTGTTGTGATGTAAATGTAAAAGTGATGATATGTTTTCCATCACTTATTAAAGAAACTATGATGTTTTGGCCTTTTATTGAGAGCTGGGGTATTGGAATCTATCATGGTGTAAATTTGACCAAAGAGTGTGTCTCATAAACTTGTGGCAAGTATGGGGATGCTTCAGTCATTATTGGTCATGTAATTGAGCATGTAGTTTGTAAAGATTGTACTATAGGTTTGGAGAGGATGCAGGTGTCAGTTCATCACTTATGGCTCCAAAGGACAAGGGTGAAGGAGAAGAAAGGGCGACCTATCAAGACACTTGTGGTGCAGACAATGTACACAACAGTTGCAAATTATGTTCATGCTTTTGGAGGATCAAATGCTCCTTAGTGGGGAGGGATGATCGAGGTGGCACCAGAGACTCTCAAAAAATAAAGATGGCTCAGAATAACTCAAAATTAAAAATCGTCGGATGGAAGCGAAACAAAAACTAGATTGTAGTGAACATCACCCTAATTCCAACTATGCGAACAACACTTGAATTTGAGCTCGTATGGTCAAGTTATTTCCAATCAAATTTTTGGTCAAGGTGGGCATGTGGGCTAGGTTTAAGGTTCCTATAAATTGATCGAGTCTGGGGCATAAAAATTAGCTCCCGAAATTGGGCGAATTTGTCAAATGCCTAATTTGTCTAATAACCCCTAGTTTCGGCCAAAACGAACAAATTGATTATTATGTATAAAAAATAAAAACAAAAAAAAAAATTTAAATAGTAGTGTGGCGTGCCACCAACCCCACCACCCCCAACCGCCAATAGTCACATTGTAATACATATAACATAAAGTGCTATGCGGGGGGGGCGATGGGCTGGGTCACCCTCAGTGGTCTTGCCTGATCCCATTGCCATAGACTCAATGCAGAACACGTGGACAACATTATATTAAACAAAAACCTTGGTTACATATACAATACTATATATAATATATATATAAATATATAATATATATATCGTTGCATGTTAAAACAAACGTACTATTATGGGTGGGCGGGGTTTTGAACCCTTCCTGTCCCCCAACCACTTGCTTCATTTAGCCAACATGCCAATGACTTGGGCCTTGGAAAATCCACCCTCTCATTTCTATTTAACCTTACATCTACCATTCAGATAGGAGCGACTAGTAGAGGAAAATTTTTGGCAGAACTGCGAGCCTATGGAACTAGGTAGCACGAGGGTAGAACCTTGACACAGTTCCAAGAGGAGGTGTGGACCATGAATCTAGAGAACCTTAAGACACTTAAAAGATTCCCTTGAGGGAAGAGATTCCAGTGATGGAATTTGACAAGTGGATAGTCTTTTTTTCATGTTTTCTTGCTAGGAGTCCAATTGTGCAGTTAGAATCTCCATCAGAACAACAAAAACCCAGGTGCCCAGCAACACAAAATCTCTAAAGAATCTTATGGAATCTAAAATATTCCCTTGGAGGCTGCATTTTGTCCGTTTTGGAATGATGCTGACTTTATAGTCATTTTTCACATAAATTCAAAGGGACTGTAGTGGTGTGCTCAGAATCTTCATTTGAGCAATGGATTTTCCGAGCATATTCAGGAAGGAATATTTGAGGGAATCTTCAAGATTCCTGAGGGTCCAAAATTTAATGGTGTCAAAATTGGACACATTTACATTCTATTTTGCACTACTCATCACCAGGAATTCAGAGGTGTAGGCCATTTTAGCAATTGAGCTTTTCATTTTTCGGCCATCACAGAAAGTGAAGGTATATGATATAATTATGTCATATTTTCTTATGTTTTGCTGAGATAATGTTGTTATTATTGAGATACCTTCTAACCATTATGTTGAGGGATACTTGTTACCACATCATGGGAGAATTGTTAGCTTGCCATGCTGAAGGAGGACCCATTTGAGTGAGAGTTCCTGTAGGGAGAACATCTCGTGGAGAGACAGGCCACTAAAGTTGAGAGTATTTGTCTTTGTAATGAAAAAGAACATACCATGTACATCATCATCATTTAAAACATTTAATGAAGTGACTTGTCCACACTTAACACCAGGTTCTTGAGACGTAACCTGCATTGGGTGAACTCCATTATCAATGTGTTATGTGTTCTTGATTTGATGGTTGTCACCATGTTTCATATTATTTACACTATGCACATGTGGTATATCATGCTCTTTTATATGCAATTCTATTAACATCACAAAAGTAAAAGACCTTGGATAATTCTGGTAGCTGAAGAGATCTGGATCAAGTTTGGTATCAAAGTTGTCTTCTCGCTGATATGAATTGCAAGTGTGAACGATTGAATATGAAAGAAGAAATAAAATGGAGGATAACATAGATATGTAAAAGGAATTCCTCAGGATGTCAAAAATGGTGGACATAATGTATACATCCTATGAGGAGAAAATAGTGAGAGGGGAACAGGGGAAAGAAAGAGCAAAGGAGGATGCTCCATATACCCCTCTAGTGTACATTCATCTTCTTCATCATCTTCACATCATTCAAATTTTTGTCACTATTTCTTACACCAGTAGCAAAAGTACAAAAAGAGGCAAAGAAATCTCCCTAGAGAGAGCCTATGGGTTGATTGTAGACCAGTGCCTAGGACATATTAAATAGAGGAGTGCTTGTAAAATGGTATGAGAGCAGTTTGTAGCACTCCAATTGTCACGAAATGAATATGGTGGTAAGAGGGTTTGGTTTAATATGCCTTTAATGAGGGAAATTCAAGCCAAATCATGAATCCAAATGATGGGGGTATATGGAGCAATCTCAAAGAGAAATGGTTTCTTATTTTGGTGGCCTACACATGGAAATGAGACAATTTGAAATAAAGTTGAAGTGGTGAAGGAGAGGGGGAGGAGAAGGAGGAAATTAGGTGCAAAGGGTTGTGACAACAGAATCTTCAACCACTAATTTCCAGCAGAAATTGGAATTCGATGGATAGGGATGTACGCAACACATAATCCTTAACCATGGTTTTCTGATGAAATGATAGGAATAGAGGGAGTTTGTTTTACAGTTTCAGGCATGCATAGTAGTGGGTATCAATCTCTATTCAAAAGTTGAGGTAAGTATGAGCCACCACAGGTACTGTAAGCTACTCACAAGCATAAGTAAATATGAAGGATTACAGGTACTACATGCATATAAATAACATAAAAAAATATTGTGGTCTTGCACAGGTACTCTCTTCTTTTTAGCAGTGAAGATAAATCCATCAGTCAACAAGAAACATAGCAACTATCTTAATATTATTTTAGAGAAGAAATACACGTTGAAATAAGGTTATAGAAGGGAAAACTTACTGCACATTAATCATGTTAGGAATCAACAAGAAAATACCATTTAACTCTAAGGGTCCAATAACCAGTCCATACACTCAACAATGATATCAATGAAACCCCCATGAACGAGCAAATTAGAACAAAAATGGAATCACGGAGATTAATGCTCCCGGGTGACAAATTCTGGACCCCCCTAGAACTAGGACCTAGAACATAGTCTTGCATCTTCCTATTTATAGGAAGAAGGGGAAGGTTTTACAATCATGACACAATAGAAAATATCCCTAGGCCGAGTCTCAACTATCAAATCAGCTATCTGTCTCGACTGGGGTGAAGCATTGTTTCCCCCAAAAAGATTACAATGAGATCCCATCCCTTTCTTGAAGAAATCAGACATTAATACACAAAGAAATAAGATAGAGAGAGGAAGGAGGAGGTGTCCCCTTTTCATTTTAGTGGAGGCCGCTTGTCAAGCCACGTCCCTGCTATCATAGACTATTTTTGGCTGTTTGAGGTGGTTCATTTATACATCAACCGACTTATGTCAATTATTCCATTAAAATTCATTTGGCGTTGCCTTATAGAAGCATATTACAGGTCGTATTTACATAAATCTACCCATACACCTCATTAAACACCCAACTACTGACCCATCACTCTTTCAAAAGTCTCTGTACAGTGTTAGCAGTGCTTCATGACACGGGATTTCAATTCATTTAAAATAGTCGAACATATGACGTTTAATTAACTCTTAGGCCCCGTTTATTACAACCCCTTTTATGAATTTCCTCATAGGGCCATAGGGGGAGACTGGGGGCTCATCTAAAAAATGCTTAAGGCCTTGAATTGCTATGTGGGGGCCTTTTTCTTTATAACGCATAAGTCTCTCATAGGCCGATTTCTTGGATCCGAAATCTTTGAAAATCGCAGCTTATGAAATATCGCATATGGGGCCCTTCGTTATCGCATCACAATCACCAATAAGCCCAAAACCAGGAACCGTTGATCGTCGATAACTTGCTGGAATCATCATTGCCACGTGTCACCCTATGAGTGGTGCCACATGGCACTCAGAAACAACCCCATTGGACCCCTAAAAACACAAGAAACGAGTGACACGTGTCCATTGCCACGCCATCATCCATACTTGCCACATCATCGTCTGTACTTGCCTCATCATTGTTGATGTCATCTACCAAATTGGCTCTAAGGACCAATCAGAAGCCACCATGTGGCCCCCTCGAGGAGAGAGAAAGAGGCCGATCAAGCCTTGGTTTTCCATGCTTTTCCTTTATAAATTGGAATCGGCCCCTTTCTGGAACTTTAGTGCTATATCGCAAATCAACCCCCTTTCCTATTTTTGGAGTTAAACCATCACAATCACCGATAACTATTGGGCCTTGACCTACCGATTGTGATGAATGCACCACCTAGCCAAAATGCGATAATGTGGGACTACAGGACCATAATATCGGCCTTCGGCATTGATAATCCACTCATAAACTTTTCTGCCTAGACCCGTGACCCTGTCGATATGCAAAAATGAGATATATGTGATGCGCCCAGACCCACTGACACTGATATGTGATTGTGACAAACTGTCCCAAGTACCAATTGTGATTTTTCTTCAACACTTAGGCATTGTTTTGGGTTTTCTAAGCATTCTAAAGGGATTCTTCATAGGCCCTAACTTTTGATCCAGGAACCCTTTTTTGGAATTCTATATACCACCAAAAAGCTCTTTCCAAGCACTATGCAATGGAGAGGGAGTGATTAAGATCTAATAGCTTCTTTGGCTCAAACATTGTCATCAAATGTCACTGATTTTATGTACTTGAGGCAATTGAAGGCTGACAAAGCAGTGAGTGACAACACAAATGAGGAGATCAATCATAGCCTTCAAGCAAAGAATGTTGAATTGAGGAAACTCCTATGAGAAGAAAAAGAGGAGAAATAGAGATTGTAGCTTCAGTTACAAGCCATAGAAAAGGATTTGGAAGAATTGAAGTGCAATGACGGCTTAGAGAAGCCATTATCACCTCTTTCAGAATCAACAGTTGAGGTAAACAATGTTGATCGTTCTTCAGTTTCATCTTCACATGATGTTATTTCTGTTGGAAATGTGGAGGTAACCATTTTAGGGACTGGCATGAGACTCCTTACCAAGATGGGATATAAAGGAGGAAGAATTGGTGTTAATGGCCAAGGCATGACTCAACCATTAGAGGTTGTGCAAAGATCTCGATTCGCAGGTTTGGGATACACTGAAGGAGAGAGCTCAAAGGTGTCTAAATATTCCAAGACATTGTTGAAATCATCGAGGAAAGAGAATGATGGGAATACATCACCATCCTACCATGGCAGTGCACATTGCAGAGGAGGAGCTGAGGTAAGCTCTCATTGCCATAATTGCACTAGAGACATACAAGATAGGTATAAACAATCTCAGTATTGTAAAGTTCATTTTGATTACAAGAATATTAATGATGAAAATAAATCATGGCATAGAAAAACATGTAGTATTTGTGGTTTACATAACCATGTCGTTGATGAGTGCTAGAAGAGAATGGCAATAAGAAAGAGGATGAGGTGTGAAAGGCCTTCTCCACATTAGGGAAGGAGGTAGGTTAAGCAGGTCTAGAGGAAGAATAATTTTTTCAATCATTGCAACAGAGGTGGTCATCAAAGAGCCACGTGTTGGAGGTTCCATCCAAAGAAACATCTTAAGGACAAAGTTTCCATGCATGAACTAGTTGAAAAAGTTGTTCGACAAGCAAATCCGTGACAAGTAGATGACCCATTCACTTTAATAAGTGAGAGATGATTTTTCTAGATATGGTAGCTTATCATGGCCACATTTTGTAAGTCATGTGTTGCAATTTACATGTAAAAGTGATGACATGTTTTCCATTTCTTATTAAAGAAATGATGATGTTTTAGTCTTTTATTGATAGTTGGGGTATTGGAATCCATGATGATGCAAAATTGACCAAAGAGTGTGTTTTATAAACTTGTGGAAAGTATGGGGATGCTTTGGTCATTATTGGTCATGTAGTTGAGAATGTAGTTTGCAAATATTGTACTACAGATTTTCAAAGGATGCAGGTGTCGGTTCATCACTTATGGCTCCAAAGGACAAGGGTGAAGGAGAAGGAAGGGAGACTTGTCAAGTTACTTGTGGTGCATGCATTGTACACAATAGTTGCAGATTATGTTTATGTTTTTGGAGGACCAAAATCTCCTCAGTGGGGAGGACTGATCTAGGTGTCTCTAGAGACACTCAGAAAACAAAGATGGCTTAGAATAGATCAAAATACAAATGGTCTGGTGGAAGTGAAACTAGAACTAGATCATAGTGATCATTGTCCTTATTCCAATGATGTGAACGACACTCGAATCTGATCTTGTATGGTTAAGTTATTGCTGGTCAAAGTTTTGGTCATAGTGGGTATGTGGGTCAGTTTTAAGGATCCTGCATATTGACCACAATCAGGCCATGGAAATTAGCTCCGGAAAGTGGATGAATTTGTCGAATGCCTAATTTGTGTAATAATCCCTAATTTTGGCCAGAGATGCCAGTGACAGATTTCACAAGTGGATAGTCATTTTTGCATGTTTTCTCTCCAAGAGTCAAATTGTGCATTCAGAATCTCCATCAGAGCAACAAAAATGTAGGTGCCCAACAACAAAAAATGTTTAAAGAATCCTGTGGAATCTAAAAGATTCCCTTAGAGGCTAAATTTTTCCGGTGTCGGAATGATGTCAAATTTATAGTCATTTTTCAAAAAATTTCATAGGGAGCATAGTTGTGTGCTCAAAATATTCATTTGTTAAATGGATTTTCCGAGCATCTTCAGGAAGGAATCTTTGAGGGAATATTCAAGATTTGTGAGGGGCGAAAATTTGACGGTGTTATAATTGGACAAGTTTATAGTCGATTTTGCACCACTCATCACTAGGAATTCAGTGGTGCAGGCCATTTTAGTAGCTGAGCTTTTCATTTTTTGGCCATCACTTAAAGTGGAGGTATTTGATACAATTATGTCATGATTTTCTTCTATTTTACTAAGATGATTTTGTTATTGTTGAGATCCTTGATTACCATTATGTTGAGGGATACGTGTTTCCACATCATGTGATAGTTGTTAGCTTGTCATGCTGAAGGAGGACCCATTTGAGTGAGAGTTCCTATAGGGAGAAGGTCTCGTGGAGAGACACACCAATCCGGTTGAGGGTATTTGTCCTTGTAATTACAAAGAACATTCCATGTACATCATCATCATTTGCAACATTTAATTAAGCAACCTCTCTACTCTTCACACCAGGGCTCAGAGACATAACCTACACTGGGTGAAATCCATTATTGATGTGTTAAGTGTTCTTGATTTTATGGTTGTTGTCATGTTTAATCTTATTTACAGTATGCACATGTGGTATATCATTCTCTTTTATATTATGCTAACATTACAGAAGTAAAAGTTCTTAGATAATTCTGGTAGCTGAGGATATTCGGATCAAGTTTGGTATTAGAGAAGTATTCTCACTGATGTGAATTGCAAGTGTGAATGATTGAACATGAAATAAGAGAGAAAATGGAGGATAATAGATATATGTACAAGGACCTCCTCATGATGTAAAAAATGGTGGACATAATGTATGTATCTTATGAGGAGAAAATGGGAAGAATGGAACAAGAGAAAGAAAGAGCAGAGGATGATGCTCCATCTACCCCCTCGAGTGTACATTCATCTTCTTCATTGTCTTCCCATCATTAATATGAGTAGATATATCATAGCCTTCAAGTAGAGAATGCACAATTGAGGAGACTCCTACAAGAAGAAAAAGAGGAGAGTCTGAGATTGCGGCTTCAACTACGAACCACGAAAAAGGCTTTGGAATAATTGAAGCACAATGAATTCTTAGAGAAGCCATTATCACCTGTTTCAGAATCAACAATTGAGGTAAAAAATGTTGATCATTCTTCAATTTCATCTTTGCATGATGTTAATTCTGTTGGAAATGTGGAGGTACCCATTTTAGGGACTGGCATGAGACTCCTTACCAAGATGGGATATAAAGGAGGAGGACTTGGTGTTAATGGCCAAGGCATGACTCGGCCATTGGAGGTTGTGCAAAGACCTCGATTCACAGGTTTTGGATACATCAAAGGAGAGATCTCAAAGGTGTCTAAATCTTCTAAGACATTGTTGAAACTGTCAAGGAAAGAGAGTGATGGGAACACATCACCATCCCCCCATGACAGTGCACAGTGCAGAGGATGAGCCAAGGCAAGCCCTCATCGCCATAATTGCACCAGAGATAACCAAGAGAGGTATAAATAGTCTCAGTATTCTAAAGTTAATTTTGATTACAATCATGTTAATGATCATGAATATAAAACATGGCATAGAAACACATGTAATTTTTGTGGTTTACATAACCATGTGGTTGCTGAGTGCTAGAAGAGAATGGAAGCAAGAAAGAGGATGAGGCATGAAAGACCTTCTCCACATCAGGGAGGGAGGAAGGTTAAGTAGGTCTAGAGGAAGAAGGCTTTTTGCAGTCATTGCAACAAAGGTGGTCATCAAAAAGCCACATGTTGGAGGCTCCATCCAGAGAAACATCTTAAGAACAAAGTGCTCATGCATGAACCATTTGAAAAAGTTTTTTTTACAAGAGAACCCGCTAGAGGGAGATGACCCATTCACTTTGATAAGTGAGAGATGGTTTTTCTAAATATGGTAGTTTGTCATGGCCACGTTTTGTAAATGAAGTGTTGTGATTTAAATGTAAAAATGATGATAAGTTTTCCATCGCGTATTAAAGAAATGATGATGTTTTAGAATTTTATTGATAGTTGGGGTATTGGAATCCATCATGATGTAAACTTGACCAAAGAGTGTGTCTTATAAACTCATGGAAAGTATGGGGATAATTTGATCATTATTGGTCATGTAATTGAGCATGTAGTTTGAAAAGATTGTGCTACAACTTTGCAGAGGATGCAGACATCGGTTCATCACTTATTGCTCCGAAGGACAAGGGTGAAGGAGAAGGAAGGGCAACCCAGTGTCAGGACACTTATGGTGTAGACATTTTACACAACAGTTGCAGATTATGTTCATGATTTTGGAGGATCAAAATCTCCTCAGTGGGGAGGAATGATCGGGGTGGCTCATAATAGCTCAAAATCAAAATGGTCATATAGAAGAGAAACCAAAACTAGATCCTAGTGATTGTCGCCTTGATTTCAACAATGCAAACGACACTCAAATCTGATCTCATATGGTCAAGTTATTTCTGATCAAATTTTTGGTCAAAGTGGGCATACAAGCTAGGTTTAAGGATCCTTCAAATTGGCTAAGTCTGGGGCATGGAACTTAGCTCTCGAAAGTGGGAAAATTTTTCGAATTCCTAATTTATTTAATAACCCCTAGTTTCAGCCAAAACGAACAAACTGACTATTATGTATAAACAAAAAAATAATTCTATAGTGGGTTGGCAGACCACCAACCCTGCCACCCCCCAACTT
Organism: Pinus taeda; assembly: GCA_000404065.3. Taxonomy (NCBI): domain Eukaryota; kingdom Viridiplantae; phylum Streptophyta; class Pinopsida; order Pinales; family Pinaceae; genus Pinus; species Pinus taeda. The sequence goes on from APFE030059825.1 coordinate 62,865, forward strand.
CCAACAATCACATTGTAATACATATAACATAAAAGTGTTATGTTGGGGGGCATGGGCCATCCTCGACTGTCCCACTTGATCCCATTGGCATAGACTCGACGCAAAACATGTGGATAACATTATATTAAAAAAAAAAATGGTTATATATATAATATATTAACTATATATATATATATATATATATATATATATTATATGTATATATTATTATATATATATATATACTGTTGCATGTTAAAACAAACACACTATGATGGGTGGGCAGGGGCTTGAACCCTGCCCACTCCCCAAATAATTGCTCCATTTAGCGAACACGTCAATTTCTTTGGCCTTGGCAAATCCGCCCTCCCATTGCTATTTAACCTTGTATCTACCAAACATACCAAAAAAGACACAAAGTAGGTATGACATGACACCACTAATTAAATTTGTTAATGCAGAGAGATTGCATTATACACAAGTTAGAGTCAGCACGCTTTCACGGTCAATTTCAACTCACTCGTTTTCTTCTCCATTGTCTTGATTCATCATCACTAGAACATGGATCAACATGTATTCCTTCCATGTGTTTTGTATTTAACAAATTAACATATTACATTAGCAATTTAAACCATTTTGGATCCATTTTAATTTTGGATCTATGCTGGTTTAATTTCACCCTTTGAATAATCAACATTCCACATGAATACCATGGGTTAATATCTTTTGTTCTCCATACCATCAGTGAATACCACAAAGTTATTTTTATTTTAACTTTATTTTGATACAGTAAAAATGTTTTCATGTAGTATTATTACATTAGAACATCTCTACCGTAATGGGTTGGAAAGTCCCTTGGGCTCTACAAAAATAGCAATAAAAGTGCCTTGGGATGCTAATGTTGTTTATGTAAAAATTGAGGAAATGTTTGTATTTATTATAATTTGATTTTTTGGGTGAGTTAAGATGAATCTATATTGATAAATAATAAAGAAATTACACATCTCTCGCAAAGGAATTTTTATTCAATTATTTTATCTTTGTATACAAAGTTGATATAAAATTAAATTATTTAATACAATGAAGTAATTTTTTTACTAACACACACACACATGTCAATAATAAGATAAGCACCGAATGAATTGTGCATCTTCTTCATTTTGGACTTATAATACGAATGTTATTTTAGATGCTACAAGTAAACTTTGTGCATGGTAATATTTAACAAATGACATTAAAAATTTAGCTTGGATCCAACTTAATTCCAGATATACCAAAGGGCTGAGATGGATCTAGGCTAGTTTAATTTCAACCTTTCAATATTCCACATGAATACCATGGGTCAATATCTTGGGTTTTTCATACCATGGATGAACTCTATGAAGCTATTTTTTTATTATTTTAACTTTATTTTGATAGAGTAAAAATGTTATCATGTAGGATTAATTTTATTTTTAAGATTATTACATTACAACATATCTACCATAGTGGGTTGAAAAGTGTTTTTTGAGTAACAAAAATAGAAATACAAAAAATTAAATATTAATCACAAATAAAATGCTTCAACTCCCACCTTAATTTTATATCAACTTGAGACTTAAAACAATTGAAAGTGAAAAATTCTAATTTGAAATTCCATGTGTCAATTGAACACATAATGAATTACACATCTCCTCCATTTTAAATTGTAATATCAATAATATTTTAAAATGCAATGTGTTAACTCCAAATAGAAATCTAAAAACTAAAATAGAATTATAAATCAGTTTATTTTACATTAAGTAATTTATCTCTCTGCATAATGTTGATGTAAAATTAATGTGGGCATTAAAGTATTTTTTAGTGTTGGACATTGCAAGTTTTTTTGTTATTACTAAACATTAATTTGTTAATGTAAGTAAAATTTTATTATTTTATAAGTAATGGTACCTAACAACATCTCTCGTATACTGGGTTGTAGAATATGTCTTGTTGCAATTGAAATAGATGTAAACTTTGTTTTATCCACTCATTGACCATGCCCACATATATCAAGTACCTGTGATCATGCCATGGTCCCATTGCACAACCTAATTATGTTGCAGGAACTTGTTCATGGGGTGATATGAGGGATCAAATTTGAAGGAAAGGGTTGAACCAATTTGATTAGTTAATTTTATTTTAACATTTCAATTCTGACAAGTTGGAATACATTATTATTTTCATATGAAAACGAAATAATAATAATAATAATAATAATAATAATAATAATAATAATAAACATACATATCTCACACATTAGAGCTCCTATTATATTAAGTTGTGGACCTAAAACAAAGAATCTTATCTTCTTACCAAAATTTACACATATATGCAATGTTGGTTCACGAGTAATATGATTTATATAGTAATTATATGGGGGTATTTCAATAGGACCATCTATTGTTTGATCCCCTAGATGTGAATCCTCAAGCACAATGGAATTGTTCTTATTTCTTACAGGGTAATTAGTCAAATCATTCAAACAATTACAATGACTTTTTAACGAAAATCAAAACATAGTCTTATTTTAAACATATCATTGCAATGTCCAATAAAAACAACTATTTAAAACCTCCAACAACGCAACATCTCTTAAAAGGAATATAACTTACTAGAAACTTCTTCTAGAAAATTTATAGTCCTAATGATTGGCACACATGTGCATCATGATTCAGAACACTGCCTGTAAGAGGACACAAAAATAACATTATTTTTTGTCAACAAAAATGAATATTTAAATTGAATTTTACTTATTTTTCATTAGCTTTATGAGGATATAAAGAAATCAAACTTGCATGTAATCAATTTTGATCCAATTTTGTTCCTTGGAGTACATTGTCATGTTTTCATATTGAGTAGGTATGAAGAAGACATGAAATTACTATTCACGTATCCATGCAAGAAGATTAAATAGTAATTGCAAACAAACAAAGTAAGAAATAAATGCGAGCAAGAAAAGTAGGCCTAAAGAATATATGTAGGTGTAGCCCTGGAAGATGGTAGATAACATTTGTAAACCCAAATAACAAGAGGATGAGGAGCTAATTCTTATTGGAATTGTTTCTTCTTTATGATAGAGCAAGAGGATTCACCCCTGTTGGCATTATGATGCATGTGTTGTACTTGATGGCAACCCTCTCATAGAAGATCATCTCACTTGTATACATTCAGATGAATCTACAGAAGAAATATCAGATGTGACAGAGTGCATGGGTTATCGGACAACAAAAAGGGATTAGATGACAGTTCACAAGTAAGCTTTGCCATCAAGTCCAAAGGGGGAGATTGTTGGCATTATGGCTAAAGTGTTGTCCTTGATGGCAACCCATTCAAGTGATAGATCACAATACTTCAAGTCAGCGGCAGAGATTGATGATCAGCTATCAAATATTGAAGAAAATAAGAGGTATGCGGCGCCACAGAAGGCGCAGCTGGGGAGGTACGCGACGCCACAGAAGGCGCAGCTGCGGAGGTGCGAGGCGCCACAGAAGGCGCAGTGCGGAGGCGCCACAGGAGACACCACAGAGGCGCCACAGAAGGCACAGTGCGGAAGCGCCACAGGAGACGCCACAGAGGCGCCACCGAAGGCGCAGTGTGGAGGCACCACAGAAGGCACAGCTGCTGAGGTGCGTACCCCCAGTGCACTTACTTCAAGGTAGAGAAAAGCACACGTGGGGTTTCTTATGTTTAACTCTTGGTATTTAGCCGACGGTATTGTGTTATTATGGTTTTGGCCCATGGTATTGTTTTATATTATTATTATTATGAGCCCCATGATCCATGATTTGAGGAAGAGCTTGCCTATATAAAGCAAAGGAGATCATTTGGCTTGGGTATGCTTTTGGGTTGAATATCTTAAGATCTGAAATATTGGGTTATTCTTTCAAAAGCTCGATCTATATGAAAGTGAAGTGGAAAGCGAATCTGTGAAGGGTGATCTCTCGAGCGCTGCAGCTGCGGAAGTGCGGAGGCATCGCAGGAGACGCCGCAGGAGGCGCCGCAGGAAGATGCCGCAGGAGGCGCCGCAGGAGACGCCGCAGGAGGCGCCACAGGGAGGCGCCGCAGGAGGCGCCGCAGGAAGTGCCACAGGAGACGCCGCAGGATGCGCCGTAGGAGACGCCGCAGGAGGTGCCGCAGGAGGCGCCACAGGAAGACGCCACAGGAGGCGCCGCAGGAAGCGCCGCAGGAGACGCCGCAGGAA
>APFE030059828.1:1371-28121 GCA_000404065.3 Pinus taeda
TTATTATTAAGATATTAAATAGATGGCTAACTCTATGGTTTGTAATTGTATATGTTTATAGGTTGAAAATGAAGGCTGGCTTACCATTTGGCTATGGAGTCAAATTATGTCAGTACCACATCCAGATCAGCACTTAACATGAAGTCAAGACATAGAGAGTTTTTATGCATCAACAAAACAAAGATACAATGCAAGGAAACACAGTTTATAAATACATGAAGGAAGTTAGAGCATGATTGATGAGTTCTAAGTAACATGTATTCATACCACTGCAAGTAAGTGAAAGAGGAAATCCATGAGACAATATGACATTAAAACTCTCTTTGAATCCTAAATAGTGAAGCCAAAGCATTCTACCTAGCATGGAAGTCAAGGCATTATAGAGTTCAAGTGCAGAAATGAAAATACAAAACAGTGAAACATAGTTAGTTTATCTATGAAGGAAGTCAGATCATCATTGATGAGTTCTCAGTATCATAACTAAACACCACTGCAATGTAAGTATTGGAAGATGCCATCATAACAAGAACATAAAAGAACTCTTCATGAATCTTGAGTTGTCTAAGTAGAAATCTGCATTAAGTTAAAAATATACATAGTCTGCACATAGAGCAACAGTTGAGCCAAAAAGTCTCCCACCCTTTTCTAATTCGACCTATTGCTCTATATAAAGCATTTACAATTAGGATTCCATCATCCGTCATCAAGAGAATTCGAATTTTCCATTAGTGACACCTATTCTAACCATAAAACAAACCATTAATTAGAACTAGTTGTTAACTAGGAGTGCTAGTGACCTAATACAACTAGGAGTGTAACTCCTTATCATGATTACAACAAAATTATCTAAGAATTTAAAGCATTATTTGACAACTTTCAACCTCAAGAAGTTGAATTTTATGAAGCCTCCCATGTGGTCATCTGACTGCTGAAGACAAACCCTAGAAATTAGGGAACATGTTTCCCTGTTTTTAGGTTTAGGATCCCTGAAAATGGCACGTGGGACAAAGCCTTTATCTCCTCATCCATAAAACATTATATGAAACTGAAGGAGGTTTTGGTATTCCATGATGTCTAGAAAAAAAACCTTTCTTGGTTTTTTAAAATAATTCTCCAGCTGTCCCGAATCTATCCTTGAAACACACGTGTCAAACAGGAAAAATTTGTTCTCTGAAATTTTTGGTTTCAAAGAAAGCTTATTATCTCCCAACTGAAAACACTTATGAAGAAAGTGAGATATGTTATTTTATCTGGAGAGTTGATTAAGAGAAATCTCCTTCATAATTCCAAAATACCTTTTCATGTGACCAAAAACAGATCTTGAAAAAGACTGCGAAAACCAAAAGACCAAGCTTGACTTTCAGCAGTTTCGTAGCGCAAATGTAACCATAAATTCCTCCCACCTAAGAATGAATTTGAAGAAATTGAAAGAGGTTTTTGTAAAGGAAAGCCTCTTTAGGAAACCTTCTGGAAGTTAACTAGTAAAAATAGTTTTTCTGCTGAAACAGGCTGCTTCAGGGGTTTCGTAGCACGGTATGAAAACTCCTAGTTCATTGATTTTGTAGCTACACTGTCTGCGCTACGAAAACACCTAGAGTGAGTTTTTCACTATGAAAACCTTGACACAAGTTTGACACATGGAATTTTAGGTGATGTGGGACCAGTGATGGGCAAGAACGGAGTGTTGACCCTATTTGACCATACCAACAAGACTCCTTTATAGATATTAGACACGAAAACAACCATGGAAAGATTAGACCAAGAATAACATGGATCCTTTGGAATCAAACTGATGTCAAAACACATGGTGAGGCTTTTAGGACATGGAATGAGGCTATGAAAAGTTTTGGAAAAGAGAATGACACTTGTTGAGATGAGATGACTCAAAACCTATAAGACTATGACCAGAAACAAGGCAAACTTTCCAAAGCTTAGAAATGAAAATTTTACGGTGATAACATCCCCCATATATTTCTTCAACAATAATATATATCTAAATATTTCTATCAAAATCAAAAGCTTTCAGTACTAATGGAGTCTAATATGGTGTTATGGGACATAGTCTGTCCTTCCACTTCATTTAAGAAATTATGACCTCCTTCCACCAAGGGTAGGCATGCTCGTGGAAGATATGCAACAAGATAATAGGATCACATTGTTAGCAATAAATATTTTGACTTGACTAGGAAAATATTATGAGAGTTCCTGAACTTATTCATCGATACAACCAAAAGTGCAACAAAAAAAACCAATATATCCATTTCATAACAAAGATGAAGAGCCACAAAAGGACCATGTTGTTGCAATATTTAAAAAAAATGACCTAATTCATCAATTTTTGAAGTGAAAAGTAGAGTATTGTAATTCACATGACAATATAACTTTTAAACCTCAAGTGGCAAGCTATTATTTGCCAAATGTGCATATGTATTATTCAAATGCAAACTTTGTGCTTTCTTATAAGGAGAAGGATGTGTATCATGGTAAGAAACTTTGTTAGTATCCTTTTGCGCAAAGCCCAAAGTATTAAATGATAGTCTTTGATACACAACCTGATGCAAGTAATAGGACATGTTTGACTAGCTCACAAGAGGCATCGTGAAGACTTCCCCATCTTCTGCCTTTGCCTCCCATCTTCTGCCCTTACCTTCAGCTTTGAAGGAAGCTTCTTTACTATTTGAAACTTGCCTCTAAGAGATGTGATAAACTAATCCACATTAAAATTGTCTTCAAATTCACTGTTCACATAAAATTAAAGATTAATTTTTTCAAAAGGAAACATGAAGGATAAACCATCTCCACAAGTAATTAATGCCATTCGATACCTAATGCTGAAATGAATCAATAAAACATACTGAAGATATGTTAACAGATAGGCTTTTTGAGAAATCGTGCCTTCATTTCCTTATGAGTGCACAATAACGTTAAGGATTTCATGACTTCCTTTGTGAGCATTTTTTTATGTCGTCGTATCAGATGAAAATGCTAGATTGACCACAACTTTGAATACTTAAATGAGTTCTAGAACGTATGAATTCAAAATTGATTCAATAGGCTACATTATGCCACTTTTCATTAAGAACATTGTCAAAGAAGTATCTGATGCCAAAGATGAAAGAGTTGAGCAAGAATTCATTTGTAATAATCTCTAAATGATAAAATTTTGTTGAGGTTTCTTGGAAACCACATATATAACATTATACCTATTTTACTTCAAGTTTGCACATAATAATAAAAAATTCCATCGTTGAAAATTTGGAAACCTCTCTGTTGCCTTAACACTTCAAAACAAGGAGATAACTTCATACACTAGTTGAACTTTCCATTAGCGCATCGATTTCAACTAGTTCCCTCCAAAAATAAAGCAATGCGAGATGCAATTTTTTCCTTTCAATAAATAACCCTTCCTATGTTATATATGACATAGACATTAAAATTGATGACAGAAAAGTAGAATTAATCTAAAAACATCTCTAACTTTATGCAATTTTGGCACACATGTTTGAATGGGAAGAAAGAAAAACTGAACATCAAACCCCTACAAGTAGAATTATAGAGAGAAAGGGGAGGTATAGGGGGGAATGAATACTAACCAACGAGAAGTGTGCCCTTGATGTTGGATATCTGGGACCCAATTAGTGTTCTAGATTCAATAGAAATGGAAGTAGGTGTGCAAGTGGCAAGTCTTCCAGACTATCATAACCAATGTAGGAGCCATCTGGCATGCTTGCGCTTGCTCACCAAATGCTCGATAATGGTGCACTCTCCTCTCAAATTACTTGATGATGAATTTTCCTTATTCATCATCTCCAAGTTCTTCTACAACTAAAAATAGCCCAATGGACCACATAACCTTTCATAAAATACAAAAGAAATAAAATGGAATGCAATGAGATAACAAATTTTTTTCTAGTCTATTTAGTGGCAATCCTTCCACTGTAATTCTTGCAGTTGGAGAAAATTAGTGCTCGATTGATGATAGAATTAAAATACTCATTAATGGGGCCATTGTCTACCTAATTAGTATCCAAAGAGAATGGATGTTGCTTACTTGCCACCTGAGAACCTTCGAACTATTCTTGGCTCATAGGTGCACACCATTAATGGTAGCTTTTCTAGATGCAAATAAATCATAATAGGAGAGGAAGACTACTTATTAGCCTTCATCAATGAATTATTAGGCTTATCTAAATCTTATATTAAAGAATATACTCAACAAATTTTCTCAAAATATATTCAGCATTATGAAGAAGATTAGAAGATATGACTCTAAGCACTTAGAATATTATACAGAAAGGAAATATTTAGGTTATGAGGAACATGTAGTTGTTGTTTAGGACTATAAAACTGAGTTGAACACCCTAGTTCACAAGTCAAATGCTCTAGAATTTGATAATGCTTTACAAAGAAGCTTAGAAGAGATGCTATGAACTTGAAAATTTTACAGAAGTGGAATTAGTAGGCGATAAGGAACATGTAGGTCATCTTGAGAATTGTAAATATGAAGTCAACACCCCAGTTCACATCTCATGTGCTCTAAAATTTTGAAGGTGTTTTCTCAATGCTTCTTCTAAATTTTTTAACGGTTAGGATGGAGAAGAGGATTCTACTAAATAATCAAGGATTATTGTATTGCATGTTGGAAATGATGTTGTTAAGCGAAATCTTTCAATCACTAATACAAAATCAATACTACAGAACTGTAGTTTTGGCTTGAATGGAGCTAAAACAAAATCAGTGCCTAGTGAGAAGATAATAATTCATACAATTAATGTTAAGAAGTCAAAGAAGGGATCCACAAGTTGTGACCAGAAATTTGGTACTAGTAGAGTCGTTTGTTTATGCCTTATTGAAACTATTTGTAGTACGAAAATGAAAGTTAAGGACTTGTTCATTTAGTAGTTGTGTGCAACAATACTAAATAGGAACATAAGACTTCATGCACAAGTCCTCTTAATATCATTCCACAATGTACATCAATATGCACCATGCAGTCAACATTTCCAGATTTGAATGCAATGGTGGCACTAACATCAAAGTATGTATAAAATCCCTTCATATATTCACTACAAGTACATTTTTTTGCAGATATTCTTATGTAGATCTCCTATTCAAGGATTTCTACCATAATACGTGATCATGGTAACATATTTTGATGATAGAAGAATCTCAAAACGATAAATTTTTATTAACTAGAGATAGGATTTTGTGAAAGAATGTTTCCATATGGGTTTTGATTGCATTGATAGGAAAAACATATTTGTTTATTCTTCTTGTTTGAGCAACTAGCAACAAACTCTACAAAATTGTTGAAGGAATGAAGACTCTAAGTCTTGCAACAAAAGCTAATGTCAATGATGCAAAATTAATACCTTCCTTGGAAATGAAGGGGAGAAAAATAGAGCAGGCTATAGTAGTCCATTATTTGCCAAGACAGATGATTCTATGGAGGAACTAAAATATGGGATTTTAATACCTCTTGGAATACTATCGAATCACAAAAGAGACCACACCATTCATTGAACTAGAGCCTGAAAACTCACCAGCTACCTCTAACCACCATTGACCAAGTCCACCAATTGCAACTTAATATCATATATGCTATGACTAAGATAAAACTTTTATAACTAGCATAAAACATAATTAAAATGAAAAAGGTGCATTTAATTGCTCTAATTGTGTGCCAAATTGAAATCTTTAGAAGGCAGTGTGAAGATAATTATAAGTAGATTTTAGTTGGATGGCTTTGTGGAAAATGTTCTCATAGACATGCATGTGAAATGTGGAACTATAGAGAAGGCATGGTAATTGTTTTACAAAATGTGGTCTAATGGAACACTATCACTGCTTGATATGCACATAATTGACACGCTCTTGAGGCCCTAAAACTTTGAAAAGATAAAAAATAAAGGTATTGGGCTAGAATCCAAAAGATTTTATACGGTTCTTCATGTGTGCCACTTTGGCAACTCTAGAACAGGGCATAGAGATGCATGAACGAATCAAGGGAGTGGTTTTGAGATGAAAATGTTTGTATAGAATGCCTTTGTAAGAATGCATGTGAAATGGGGAAACATATAAATTGAAAATGATATGTTTGATAAAATCCCTTAACAAAACATTATCCCATCCTCTAGTTCACCTTTATAAACTTCACAAAAACTTCTCGTGCTGAGTATAAAATTTCCATCAAAGTTGTTGGTGGATTATTCTATCTCTACAAATGTAAAGAACTAGGCCATACTTGAAGGCGAAGACGAAACATAGCTACCAGTACCACTCTTGTGGGAACTTGGGAAACTTTGATGGCCATAGTTTATGAATTCCCACCATGCGAAGGAAGAGGCAACCAGCTTGGAGGGGAGTTCTTTCACTTCAATTTTGGGTGGATGTACATGCAATACCCTGTTTCTTGTTGTCTCAGTGTAGAAAAATCTCCAGCAATTGATCCAATAATATGTCCCATATTCCCATTTTTTTCCTTTGGAGTTCATAGGACTATTTCCTTGAACAATATAGGGCTCATCCAGACTTCTAGCATGACTACTTATCTTCATTATTTCCAACCCATTTAGTATAGCATTAACATTGGTATTATCATATATAGGACTTGTTAGCTCAACTTGGATTTGGACCAGCTTTGCCCCAACTGAAGTGTTGGCAACAAGGTCTCAATAGAAAGACACATCCAACCCCCTTTCCTTGCTAGACATATAAAAGTCCTCTAATGCATATTGGCCATTGATATAGGCACTGCAAACCAACAGATATATAGTTCAGCTACCAATATCAGAAAAATGCATCCAAACAAAATATGTGAGAATAGATTCCACACTAAAAGTCCAAGAAATGTTGAAATTTTGGGTTTACAATACTGGATGTAGTCACATCCATTTCCTATGTTGTTGCATAGACCATGTTAGGAGAAATAACGTCACTAACAAGAGAATTGTATTTTATAAAGCTGGGATTAATAGAAGAACTCTTAGGAGTAGTTTTTATCTTCAAATACTTTTGAACAGTCTCCCAAACTCTTCACAAAGTATCATTCCTAGAATCTATCTTAGTTCCTCCCATATTAATCATATAGACTATCTCCAGAGCTATGCCATAGAGTGCATGGCCATCCACAAGAGGCTGAATAGACAAAGCCCTCATTGGTATTAACCCATCAGGGGCCAAGACAACCTCAATGGCATTGACAAATTCTAGAGACCTTTGCCTTTGCCAGCATTCTTCCATTTTGTAGTAACATGGCAGCCCTAGAACTTGGTGTGGAGATCCATGAAGAAATAATTAGAAATGGGTTTCTGTAAGATGTGGTTGTAGCAAATTCCCTCAGAGACATGTATGAAAAATGTGGAACTATATAGAAGGCACGTGAATTGTTTCAAAAAATGCATCAACAAAATGTTGTCTCTCAAACAACCATGCTTGCAGGATATGCATAAAATCGACTCATTAATGAAGCCCTAAAGTTCTTTAAGGAAGCCGCTGTGCAAGTGACAAGTCTTCCAGACTATCATAACCAATGTAGGAGCTATCTAGCATGCTTGCGCTTGCTCACCAAATGCTTGATAATGGTGCATTCTCCTTTCAACTTACTTGATAATGAATTTTCCTTGTTCATCGTCACCAAGTTCATATAGAACTAAAAATAGCCCAATGGATAAGATAACCTTTCATAAAAGACAAAAGAAATCAAATGGAATGCAGTTAGATAACAACTTTGTTTCTAGTCTGTTTAGTGGCAATTGTTCTGCCGCAGTTCTTGCAAAAGGAAAAAATTGGTGCTAGATTGGCGATAGAATTAAAATACTCATTAATGGGGCCATTTTCTACCTAATTAGTATCCAAAGAGAATGTATGTTGCTTACTTGCCACCTGAGAACCTTCGAACCATTCTTGGCTCATAAGTGCACACCATCAATGATATATTTTCTACATGCAAATAAATGATAATAGGAGAGGAAGACTGCTTATTAGCCCTCATCAATGAATTATTAGGCTTATCTAAACCTCATATTAAAGAATCTACTCAGCAAAGTTTCTCAAAGTATATTCAACATTATGAAGAAGATCAGAAGATATGACTCTAAGAACTTAGAATATTATACAAAAACGAAATATTCAGGTTATGAGGAACATGTAGGTGTTGTTTAGGACTATAAAACTGAGTTGAACATCCTAGTTCACAAGTCAAATTCTCTAGAATTTGACAATGCTTTACAAAGAAGCTCAGAAGAGATTCTATGAACTGGAAAATTCCACATAAGTGGAATTAGTAGGCATGAGAAACATGTAGGTCATCTTGAGAATTGTAAATATGAAGTAAACACCCCAGTTCATAGCTCGTGTGCTCTAAAAAGTTGAAAGTGTTTTCTCAATGCTTCTTCAGAATTTTTTAATGGTAAGGATGGAGAAGAGGATTCTGTTGAATAATCAAGGACTATTGTATTTCACATTGGAAATGATGTTGTTAAGCGAAATATTTCAATCACTAATACAAAATCAATAATCTAGAACTGTAATTTTGGCTTGAATGGAGCTAAAACTAAATCAGTGCCTAGTGAAAATATAATAATTCATACAATTAATGTTAAGAAGTCAAAGAAGAGATCTACAAGTTGTGACCAGAAATTTGGTACTAGTATAGTCATTTGTTTATGCCTCGTTGCAGCTATTTATAGCATGACATTGAAAGTTAAGGAATTTTTCATTTATTAGTAGTGTGCAACAGTACTAAACAGGAACATAAGACTTCATGCACAAGTTTGGAACAAGAAACTCCAACATCTAAAAAATGAATAAGAAACTCCAACATCTAAAAAATCTAAACTAATAGGCTGGAACAAGGTGATCTCTCACAATACTTTTAAAAGAGAAGAAATCATTGAAGCTACGAATGTAAACCCTTCAATCATCTCTTGAAATAGTGATCTTATCATTAGATTTTTTAAAGTGAAGGAATATTTGAATCTAGGAATACAAACCCTTCAACCATCTCTTGAAATAATGATCTATCTCTAGATTTTAAAAGTAAGGAAGTTCTGCCAATAGCCATGTTTGAGGAGAAATTTAAAATATATGAAATTTTCTTGTGTCATAATTTATAAATATAGAGTTCAATGGCTTGAAGTAGTGGACCCTAACTTTATATTCTTTCATGCCTATGTGGGTTGAAGATCAATTAAACGCATCTCTAAAAAGACAACAAGCACTATAGACATAATGAAATGGAAATGCAACACTATTCACCAAAGTGTGGATTAAGATGACAACACTCTTCATCCAATGTCAAATTGACTACTTACAAAGTGAATCTAGATGATTTTGGTATACTCTTGGGGTTCTGGGTTATATAGCTAGCAACCCTTTCCATTGGTTTTATACATAAAAATTTCTGTTTTACAAGATTCAACCAAAAAAAACAAAATCTAAAAGCTTACCACTATTTTCAAGCAGTTCTAACATCAAAGTATAGTTCTATGATACTTACCTTCATGCATTCAATCAATTCCCACTGAGTTTTGAAAGGTTGCTACTAATCGAAAGATGGAAATTTGAATAAGAGAGCATTATATTTCTAGGAGTGCTTGGGCCCATACACAATACCAATGGATTCAAGAGGGAGATGAAAATTCTAAGTTCTATTTTGACTTTCTAAAGAGAAAAGTGGAAGTTTGGTCACATGGATCTCTTGCTGCAGATCCTACTAAGGTGAAAGGTATGTTTGGGATTCATTTCCAGACAAATTTTCTCCTTAAGCTTTGATGCTTCACGTGGTGGACTGTGGATGCTAGGAATGCTTGTTGTAGGGTTATCCCACACAAGGATTCTATTAGCAATGGGGATAGGTTAGACAACAATTTTTTTTTAAAGGAGTATTTTTTAGCCCTTAGCTCCATGAAGAAGGAAAATCACCATGCATGGATGGCTTTTTTTGTGAACTTACAAGGCCATGTTGGACACGGTTGATGATGAATTTTGTTGCTTAACATTAAAGTCTTCATTTTTGGCATTGAAACAAGCGGTAAATAGACTTTTCCTATTAGACCTGTAGAGTTTAAGAACCCTGTCTTAGATTGCCCAAATTGAGATAGGTATCCATTATGGAATAGGCTGCCTTGTCTGCAAATATAGCATGTTTTTAGCCTAAAACCAGAATGTGAACAAGCAGAAGAATTGGTTGTTGTTCAAGCAGCGGTTGCTAGGATGATCTATTGGAGAACACATGAAGATCTTCAAGGAAGCCCTAGATAGAAGAGATCAACTAAATTTCCATGAAGATATGGATTGGAGTTAACCTTCTGCAAGTCGCCCTTTAGAGGAGGAGGACTAGGGATTCTTTGTGACTCTTCTGCTATGATATCCATCATAAGGATCACAACCGATAGGTTTTTTGCCAAGAGAAATGCTCTAGTGAAGTCTCTCCTTTTACTTTGAAGAGGAAAGCAATAACAAACCATTCCAATACAATAGGCACAAATTCCAAAGAAAATACTTTAGGTGGGCAAAGAATGGCCAAAAAACAAACAATGAAAAGGACTAAAGAAGCAGTTGTCAATATAGTTGACAAGTCTCAAACATTGATCACATATTTCATGAAAGGTAGTTCAAAATCCCCCAAATCCTAGTTCATCGAACTCCTATTAAGGGGAGAAAATCACTCTTGAATAAATCATGAAGATGCTATCATGAAATGCAGGAAGCATGGGTTCAAAGGTTAAACAAAGATCACTTAATAGAAATATCATCCAAGCTTGATGAAAGCAAGATGGAAGCCAACAAAAGGCAAATATAAAATAATGTTGAAGAAATCTCTATAAGAGCCAATAGGCAGAAGTGGAGGGATAGCTACATGGATGACCTTAGAAATATTGGAGGTTCTAGATGTTCATAAAGCCAAAGATTCCAGATAACCTTAAGGCACCCTCCAAACTATGGGACAAATATTTCTACCTCACTAATGTTTATCAGTTTATGGTCCTGTTTTAACAATCCTCAAGCCTAATTGCCAGAATATGTTATATAGCGAGAGAAAGTTTTGAATAACTTATGGTGGATTGTCAGTGGAGAGTTAAACATGATTCTAGGGGTGCATGAGAAGAAAGGTTGCCCATATCTTGTAGGGAAATCACACTTCAGTTTGGTATGATTTTATCCAAAAGAATTCTGAAATTGACATTGCCCATGGAAATGGATACTTCACTTGGAATAACAAGATAAATGGGAAAGGTTTTGTTATGGAAAGACTACACATATTTATTCTTAACAAAGACTAGATAGAGGGTGATTTTGACTTAGATTCTCCCATCCATAGAGGAACCCTCTAAAATCATTAGCAGGTCAAGCCCTCTTAGATCATTGGGTGATCTTTCTAATCATAGAAAATGATAATGAACCACACAACAACCTCTTGAAATTTGAACTTATGTGGTCCTCTCACTTTGATTTTCTTATTAAATTTAGAAGTTGTGGCAAGATTGTCAAGTGGTGGGATCCAAAATTCTTATCATGCATAACAAACTCCAACATCTAAAAAATCCAAACCAGTAGTTTGGAATAAGGAGATCTCTCACAATACTCTTAAAAGAGAAGAAATCATTGAAGCTACGAATGTAAACCCTTCAATCATCTCTTGAAATAGTGATCTTATCATTAGATTTTTTAAAGAGAAGGAATCCTTGAATCTAGGAATACAAACCCTTCAACCATCTCTTGAAATAATGATCTATCTCTAGATTTAAAAGATAAGGAATTTCTACCAATAGCCAAGTTTGAGGAGAAATTAAAAAAAGAGGAAATCTTCTTGTGTCATAATTTATAAATATAGAGTTCAATGGCTTCAAGTAGTGGACCCTCACTTTATATTATTTCATAAGCCTGTATAGGTTGAAGATCAATTAAACACATCTCTAAAAATATAGTAAGCGTTGTAGACATAATGAAATGGAAATGCAACAGTATTCACCCAAGTGTGGATTAAGAAGACAACGCTCTTAACCCAATGTCAAATTGACTACTCACAAAGTGAATCTAGATGATTTTGGTATTCTCTTGGGGTTCTGGGTTATATAGCTAGCAAGCCTTTCCATTGGTTTTGTACATAAACAATTATGTTTTACAAGATTCAACCAAAAAACCAAAATCTGAAAGCTTACCCCTATTTTCAAGCAGTTCTAACAACAAAGTATAGTTCTATAATAGTTACCTTCATGCATTCAATCAATTCCCACTGAGTTTTAAAGGGCTGCTACTAAGTTAAAGATGGCATTTTGAATAAGAGAGCATTATATTGCTAGCAGTGCTTGGGTCCATACACAACAACAATGATTCAAGAGAGGGATGAAGGTTCTAAGTTCTATTTTGACTTTCTAAGGAGAAAAGTGGAAGTCTGGGCACATGGATCTCATGCTATAGATCCTACTAAAGTGAAAGGTATGTTTGGGATTCATTTTCAGAGTATTTTTCTCCTTATGCTTTGATGGATCACGTGGCGGACCGTGGATGCTAGGAATGCTTGTTGTAGGGTTATCCCACACAAGTATTCTATTAGCAACGGGGACAGGTTAGACAATAACTTTTTGAAAAATGAGTTTTTTCAGCCCTTAGCTCCATGAAGAATGGAAAATCACCAAGCATGGATGGCCTTTTTTGTGACTTTACAAGGCCATTTTGGACATGATTGATGATGAATTTTATTGCTTAGCAACTAAAGTCTTCATTTTTGGCATTGAAAAAAGCATTAAATAGACTTTACCTATTAGAATTGTAGAGTTTAAGAGCCATGTCTTAGATTGCCCAAATTGAGATAGGTGTCCATTATGGAATAGGTTGCAATGTCTGCAAATATAGCCTGTATTTAGCGTAGAACTAGAATGTGAACAAGCAGAAGAAAGTGTTTTTTATCAAGTAGTGGTTGCTAGGATGATATATTGGAGAACACATGAAGATCTTCGAGGAAGCCCTAGATAGAAGAGATCAACTACTTTTCCATGAAGATCTGGATTGGAGTTAACCTTCTACAATCTGCCCTTTAGAGGAGGAGGACTACAGATTCTTTGCGAATCTTTTGCTATGATATCCATCATAAGAATCACAACTAATAGGTTTTTCCCAAGATAAATGTTCTAGTGAAATCTATACTTTTACTTTGAAGAGGAAAGCAATAAAAAATCATTAAAATCCAATAGGCACAAATTCCAAAGAAAATACTTTGGATGGGCAAAGAATGGAAGAAAAACAAACAATGAAAAGGACTAAAGAAGCAGTGGTCAATATAGTTGACAAGTCTCAAACATTGATCACAGATTTCATGAAAGGCAGTTCAAAATCCCCCAAACCATAGTTCATAGAACTCCTATTAAGGGGAGAAAATCACTCTTGAATCAATCATGAAGATGGTATCATGAAATGTAAGAGCCACAGGTTCAAAGGTTAAACAAAGATCACTTAATAAACATATCATCCAAGCTTGATGAAACCAGGATGGAAGCCACCAACAGGAGAATATAAAAGAATGTTGAATAAATCTCTATAAGAGACAACATGCAGAAGTGAGGGATAGCTACATGAATGACCTTCGAAATATTGGAGATTCTAGATGTTCATAAATCCAAAGATTCTAGATAATCTTAAGGTGCCCTCCAAAATATGGGACAAATATTTCTACCTCGCTAATGTTTATTAGTTTATGGTCCTGCTTTAACAATCCTCAAGCCTAATTGCTAGAATATGTTATATAGCGAGAGAAAGTCTTGAATAACTTATGTTGCCTTGTTGGTGGGGAGTTAAACATGATTCTAGTGGTGCATGAGAAGAAAGGTTGCTTGTATCCTGTAGGGAAATCCAACTTCAATTTGGTATGATTTTATCCAAAATAATCCCGACATTTACATTTCCCATGGAAATGGATAATTCACTTGGAATAAAAAGATAAATGGGAAAGGTTTTGTTATGGAAAGATTACACATATTTATTGTTAACAAAGACTAGATAAAGGGTAATTTTGACTTAGATTCTCTCATTCATAGAGGAACCCTCTCAAATCATTAGTAGGTTAAGCCCTCTCCGATCATTAGGTGATCTCTCTAACATAGAAAATGATGACAAACCACACAACAACCTCTTGAAATTTGAGCTTATGTGGTCCTCTCGCTTTGATTTCCTTATTAAAATTTAGAAGTTGTGGCAAGATCATGAAGTGGTGGGATCCAAAATGCTTATCATGCATAAGAAAATCCAACATCCGAAAAATCCAAACTAATAGTTTGGAACAAGGAGATCTCTCACAATACTCTTAAAGGAGAAGAAATCGTTGAAGCTACGAAAGTAAACACATCTCTAAAAAGACAACAACCATTATTAACATAATGAAATGGAAATGCAATACTATTGAAATAGGGGTAAGCTTTCAAATTTTGGTTTCTTGGTTGAATCTTGTAAAAGATAATTGGTTATGTACAAAACCAATGGAAAGGGTTGCTAGGTAATAACCCAGAACCCCAAGAGTATGCCAAAATCATGTAGATTCACTTTGTATGTAGTCAATTTGACATTGGATGAAGAAGTGCAAATTTGTGTATTGTTTGTGAAAATATTATTTTGTTCTCTTTTCCAGATGCTAGCCAAGACCATCCACGTCATAACTCTACTTTCGATTATGTGAGCCCAAAATCAACACCTTTTCTTGTAGCTTTCACTCATCAATCCTGAATTAGATATATTGTACTACAAGCTAAATTTAAGTGGATGATTTTCACTGAGGAATGTTGGTTTTTAATCATTGAAATAATGTCTTAGAAAACCAAAAATTGACGAGTGTAGATGAAACACGAAATGGGAGAGCATAATCACTACTAAATCAAACTATGTCTACATTTCTTTTTAGGATTTATAGCTTCAGACGTTTTTTCTTGCAAATAGGGAATATATTTCTCTTATTTTTTTTTGGTAAGAGACACTTTTTGGTGCAACCTAGGTGGTAAATATGGCCACGCTCTAGAATACCCAGTTCCTCATTGTCCTTGTTTCTTCTCAAGATATACTACAAAGTATATCCTCTTTTTGCTTCTTGGAGAATTCATCTGCACTAGATTCTATGCAAGCATTATACACATCTCTCTTCAAACATCCTATAATTACATTACCTATTCATTCCATTAGTTGAGTCAGGAGGTCTAAAAGTGGTTTCAACTTAATTCGATTTCATATAGAGAAAGTGGAATTTTAATTCCCATTCTCAGGGTTTCAAGGTTTCAAAGTCGATGGAATTGTGACATTTCATTAGATTATATCATGTATGAAGCTACTAAGTGATTGTCATTTAATCGAGAGCACTAAGCCATACATGTACTCCAATGTTAGTGGTGTTGATTGTTGAACTCCTTTGTCATGGATTTAGAAAAAAGTTGTAATATCCCTTTATATATTTCAATGGTTTTTAATATCCCTTTCTTAGAAGACTCACTTCTCTAGCATCTTATATAAATATTTTTCCAAGAGTAGGTTTTTCAAATAGTTAATCTATCAACATTCTTACAACAGAAGCAATATTTTAAGTATTTTCAAATTTGGTAGTTAATTAATTTATTTGTAAGAAAGGAAACCATTAACAAATTCAAGAAACACAAATGCGTGAACATGAAATCATCAGGTCATTTTATTAAGGGATCATAAGAGAATACATGTAGTTACAACACCCAACTATTGTTTGAACCTTTGATTTGACCTCTGCTCCAAAAATCTACTAGACTCTAGTTAATTTGATCTCTGTTTGCTCAATCCGCAATACTAGACTTGACCTCACAATTCACTTTTCGGCTTACCAACAAAAAATTCCCCGACCTCTTTCAACATATTATATTGGATGTCCTTTTCCACACGAGGAGTAGTCTTTAGAGCTTTCTTTATTTCCTCGGATAACCTAGATCGTCCGTCAATTTTTATTGATTCTCCATACCCTAGCTCACCCTCCCCGCTCTAATTTTATTTATTATTCACACTAGTACTCAACTTCGACAACCCCAAGAAAATGATTTCAGTGTGATAGTGGACTAGAGCATGTGCTCAGGAGTAATATCTGAGGGTTTCTGGCCCCAATTGATTAAGTCATAAACTCGCTCCAGAAATGGCACAATCTCATATGTCAACTAGACCATATGTAGACATTCAACTCAGCTTCAACTTTGACTAGAACTAATATTGCAATTCGACCCTTAGTGATATGTCCACCTGATCCTTGTCTATGTTGCTTAACTCTACTCATAAAATAACAAACATAATTTTGTAATTAAACCCTCAAACAAATGTGTGTATGAGTTATCGATTCACCTAATTAACACAAAGAAACCCCTCTTACCCATGAGATTTACACCTCAACTTGTTCCCAGCACTGGTAACCCTTTTCATTCATCCCTACCAATATATCATTGCTAATGCTGCTACCAATTATCAATCTGTTGTGATTCTTAGCCTCGAGGGTTTCCTAATTTGGCCCCACAAGTAAATGGAGATTCAACCCTAATTTCCCATTCAACCATGCAATTTCAACCTACTTCAAACCCTGTAGTTTTATGATGAAACTTTTGTTTTTCTTGGCCTAGGTAGAATTCGCCGCCATGTTTTCACTCTAAATCACTTGGCTTTTTCATTATTAGAAACTATGAGGAACACCTATAACAAACTAGATAGTGGTGTATTTTGCAATAATGAACCTCATCTTGATCCACTAGGTTGTATCTCACTTCAGATTACAACCCATTGTTCCAAACTCAATGGGTCACAAATTTTAATTCATCAAACATGATCTCCTCATTTCTTTTTTTTAATAGAGATGGCAGTTTAAAATACCACGGGTCATTTTTCTTTTTCTAATATTTAAAATGATAAATTATATGGAGTAGTAAATTAAAAATTTAATAAAAATAAACAAGATATTAAGTTATATATAGATTATTTAACATGTAAAATTTAAGTCTCAATCAATGTAATTAGTAGTTTTATGCAACGATATATGTGTCGAAGGGTATAACCTTCTTGAAATTTTAGTTGTTTATATCGCCACTATTTATCATGTATTTAGATAAATTAAAATAATCAATATTAAAATTATGTCAAGGTTTCTTGATGTTTTAACATAGACATATAAAAGTATGATAACATGCACCCTCCCAAAGGTTTGGCAATTATTATTTGAACTAAGCTTCTACCTATCACAATGAGGTGAGTTGCCCAAATTTAGAATTATGATAGGTTATGACCAATGGAAGGATTTTTATTAGGGCTTTTATCTCTACTAATATTTCCAAAACATTTCCAGATTTGCACACTAGAAATAACTCTCAAGGCCTTTACCAATGGACATGAAATGTGCTTTAGACTAGGAATATGGGCACCATTACTACTCTTTTCGTAATAAGAATTAGTATGGGGGAAGGAGGAAAGGCCTTTACTTCTAAAATGAACCTTCTCATGCTCAAGGGCCATGGATTTGGCATTGAGAGACTACATAGATCCTCTCTAAATAATCTTGGGGATATATAGGATATCAATTCCATTAGCAATTTTTTCACACCATGTATAGGAATCAAGGAATGCACCATGGGTAAGGGAGGTAAATAAGGAAATTATGCCTTACAATAAGCTTTTTAGTTTCAAGTGCTATGAACTAGACTTAAAAAGCACATAGATCTTCTTTAATGGATCTTTGGTCTAAATTTGACATATTGGCACCATAGGAGGTATTTCTCACCACATCTGGGAGTTAGTGTCTATGTTATGGTTATGAGAGGGAAATAAGGACCTTAGTGGATAAAAAAGACCTTTATCTGGGAATATGGGCATTTAGTATGTCTTACATAATAAGAAAGGGCCTCATGGCCTTCATTATGGCCAAGAAAGGAAATTAAAAAATAAAAGTTACTTAAGTCCTAAATAAATAGTGGCCATTAAAAAAACTTCAAACCACCACGTTAATTATATTTTCTAAGCGATATTCTTTGGCTGATAGGAGGGATGTTTCTATCATTCAAAGGTTTTGCACACCATGATGAGTGTTGGAGCCTCATCATTAGACCTTAATGAAATTGGGAGGCTTTCAAATCACATATGATGCTTACAAGTGTAGGCTTGGTCAAAATAGAAACCTAAGGGGATCAAACCTTATTTGAATATTTGATGATTAAGCTTTGTGAATTAGATCTCAAAGAACCAAACATGACCTCGATAGGGAATCTTAGGCCTCTATGGGGGATTTGTAGTGTCACTATTATGTTTTACATAATGCGAATGGGTCTTAGGCATGCTTATACCATGGCAAAGGGATGGAAACAATGGCCTAAAGCCCAAAACAAAACTTCTTTGGCTTACACTGCATGAAAAAGAACATAAAGAACAATATAAATCCCCTTTGAGGGATTTTATGCCTCTATCTAGGATAAGGGTTCCATTATGAGGTTTTCCACACCATATATGGGAGTTAGGGCTTATATCTTGGCCAAGGAATGAAAAAGGGATTTACAACTAAAACAAGTATTTTTCATGTTTAATGTCCATGAAAAAGATATTAGAATGGGAATTATGGCATAATTAATATGTTTTTCATAATAAGAATGGGTTTTATGGCCTCTATGATGGATATTGAATTTTATCACTTATTATCCAGTCATATATTTTAGTCCTGGACTAAATTAGTCATTTAGGTTAGTCACTTTTAGTTTGGTCACTTATTATCTAGTCATATATTTTATCCATTGACTAAATTAGTTGTTTAAGTTAGTAATTTTTAGTTTAGTCACTTAAAATTGCTCAAATTTAGTAGTAATTCACTTGAAATAATTGTAGTGACTAACGTTTTTAGTCACCTAGTCACTAATTTCATCATTTTCTACTAATGAGATGTCATCTAAGTACACCACCATGAATGCATTGGTGAAGGGTCACAAGATGTCATCTATCAATCTCATGAAGGTTAAAGTGGCATTCGTCAATTTTAATGACATTACCAACCATTTGAAAGGCCCTCCTTGGATTTGAAGGTAGTCTCCCACAAATCAGAGGGTTTATCGAACCCTGGTCATAACCCGACTTCAAGTTAATCTTGCTGAAATATTTGGGCCCCTTGAGCTAGTCCAGAAGGTCATCAATCCACATGATTGGATACCTATTTTGGATAGTGATCTTGTTTAGCGCCCGATAGTCAATACAGAGCCTCCAAGTCCCATCCTTCTTATGTACCAATATAGTCGAGCTCCCACAGGGTCATGAGAGCCTGATGTGCCCTTTCTAAAATATTTCTTGAATCTACATCTTGATCTCATCGTTCTCCAGAACATATCATTGATATATCAGTCCAATTGGCACCAACGCTCCCAAGGTCAGATCGATGGAGTGCTTGACCTGACAGTGCAAAGGTACCCCTATGGGTAAGGTGAAAATATCCCTGTACTCCTCCATAACCTTGTCCATCTGCTGATGTTGTGTAGAGGAGCCCTGCCTAGAATTCGTGACCGCAACCTTCTTCTTGCTCTAGGGGTGAATCATAAGGAAAACAAAGTTCCTAGTCTGGGAAATGACCTTACTACATTTCTTTGCAGTGATCAAAGAGATGGCAGTAGGCTAGGCTACATTTGGTATCTTGTACAACTTATTAGCCAAAGAAATAATCATAGAGCGAGGTCTAGACTCATATACAACATGATGCTTTTAAAAGTATGGTTCTCCTAACAATACATCACAAAATTCAAGAGAAGAAATGTCACATAATACCTCATCCATGAAGGGCTTGATGTTGTAGGGATGGTGACACTACTGGCTGATGCGAAGATCTCATCCTTGGTGAAGCCACCCAATGGTGTATTATTGTGGATGTGATGTAGTCTCTAGGTCCAACTGCTTCATGACCTTTGTTGAAATGAGGTTCTTTTGGCTCTCATTGTTGACAATGGACTACAGTGGAGAACCATTCACCCACATCTATGAGTGGAAGAGGTGTTCCTCCTCCTCTAGATCTTTGGGCTCAATCTTATGGATCTTGTTTGTGGCCATAATGGCAGTGGGCTCCGCATCAATCATATGCTTCCCTTTGTCAGTTCCATTATGGGTTTTTATATAGAGTCTGAACATGCATTTGATCTGGAATCTTTCAGCTTGGCCACTAGTGACTGGTTGGCCTTACACTCACTTGTATTGTGAGTGGAGCTCTTATTGAACTCACACCATTTTTCCATGTCCTTCTTTGTCTTTGTGTTGTTCTTTTCTTACAGCTTTGGTGGGTTATCCTGGGTAGCCCCTCCTTAGCTTGTTCCTTTGTTCTATGGTTTGGGGGTGGCCTTTCCTTGCTTTGGATTCGTAGAAACAAAGTCCTGCTTATTTTTTTTTAACTTCTGCTCAATCTCGATAGCATACCAATACATCATGCCAAGTGAGGAAATGTCAAGGAACTCCATCTCATCCTAGATGTACTTGTGTAGATAGTCACCATACTTGAGCACTAAACGCCGCTCAGTTCTTCGATACCCAGCTTCATGCGAAGGGTATGGAGAATATTTGTGAACTCTAACACATCTTGGTCCCTTCCCAGCTATAACATGGTCCACTTTATGTATTTATCTTCATACCTCCCGACAGGGTAATATCGTTCCTTGATGGTGTCTCGGAAAGAATCCCAATTAGGTGTGACTAAAAACAAAAAAGGTTCACTCTCGTCCCTTTTTTCAAAGCAGGTTTCCCACCAATGCTTGACGTGTGGGGTGGCTTTGAGAAGTGAAAACGTAATCCTTTCCTGATTGGAAAAGTCATGAACTGAAAAATATCCTTCCAATAGATTTAACCATTTATCTACCACATCTACATCTATCAGGCCTTCAAATATGGGAATATCAAAGTTAAATTGTACCTTAAAAGCAGTGGTGCCTCCAGAGTGGTTGTTGGATGAATATGCATTGCCTTTGGGTATCCGTCGAAGGATCTAGGTAGTGTTTTCCATCACCATGTCCCTCTGTCACTTGAGGGCTTCCTTGAGCAACAATTTGAAAGGATCTCCTACCCGCTCATATTTATTTTCTTTTGCCATTGGAGGTCCTTGAGTTTTGTGAGGTTGATCTTGTAATGATTCAACTAGATCAAGCCCTAACTCCTTATACCCTGACCTCATTGGGGACATGCAAAGAAAAACAAAGAAAGAGAAAACTGATTTGGTACCACTAATATGAACTTAAATAGGAATGCAACAACTTACAGATATAATCATAAATATAGAGATGCAACAGAAAAACACTTCATTTCATTAATATAAAAGTATTGAACTATCCTTACAAACAAAATGGAAATAAGATAGCTCGGGTAACGATAACTTATCTATGAGAAGAGATGTGATGGATACATGCCTTTAGAATGTGTTACAATGAGTCTCAAAAGCATATTTATTATTGGAAAATATGAGAAAACCATACAAACTCCAATACTCTTGTTAAGAAATTTACTGCATAACATAAATAATTACTCAGAGGAATAAATATAAAAATAACCAGCAACAACCATAAACACATAAACACAAATGTTTATCCAGGAAAACCCCAAATCTGGGGAAAAACCAAACCTAATAAGATCTCATTAGAATTGGCCAAAACCTTGGCCAACCTGACCAAGTGAGCCTTCACTGCTCACCTCCAAGTCTTGCATTACAATGAAGTCCTTCCAGCCTTTTATAAGCTCCATTACATATAATACCACGGGCAGAATACTATGGGTGCACAATACCATGTACCCCAAAACCATCACTATTTAACCTGGGCAACTTTAACTCTATCCTGAGTCAAGTTTACCTAAAAATTCCCCCCTTAAACTTGTCTTGGGGTTCCTTGACGAACTCCAGCCAAACCTGCTAAGTGAGACAATCTCGCTCACTCTAACTCTACCCCCCTTATAGTTTTTACCCAAGGTATTTTTAACTCCACATCCCCCCTATCACCTAGTTCTAACCCAGACTTTACCGGTGATCACCGAGGGGTACACATGCCTTACCAAGTCTTATAGTAGTATGCCCATTTACATGCAATAATTTTGACTTCATAATTTTTTTTTTTTTTTTGGTTTATTACTGCTACGACTCTGATCCATCCTCTCTCAATTTGATTTTCTCAAAAACTTCTATCAAACTACTCCAACTGCAAGCCTAACGGGAACCTCGTAGATTCCAGCACTAGTGATCTCATGTAGCAGAAAACGAACAATTTTCGAAGCCGCATGAACAATTCGTCAGCATGTTCCAAACCAGTAAATATCGCAAATGCACTGCGATCTCTGGCAGTTACGACACTATCTTCCGCACATTCTCCTCAAGGTTCTTCTGCGTATGATTGTTCCACCATTATTTTCCAGACCCATATCTGTAAAAATGTTGCATTGAATCCCTTTGACGCCAATATTTGGATCTGATACCAGTTCTTAAGAAATTTACTGCATAACATAAACAATTACTGAGAGGAATAAATATAAAAATAACCAGCAACAACCATAAACACATGTTTATCTGGGAAAACCCCAAATCTAGGGAAAAACCCAACCTAATAATATCAGATTAGCATTGGCCAAAACCCTGGCCAATCTGACCAAGTGAGCCTTCACTTCTCACCTCCAGGTCTTGCATTACACTGAAGTCCTTCCAACCTTTTATAAGCTCCATTACAGATAATACGACGGGTAGAATACTATGGGTGCATAATACCATGTACCCTAAAACCATCACTGTTTAACCTGGGCAACTTTAACTCTATCCTGAGTCAAGTTTACCTAACATGTAACAATAAGAGTTTATGGGCCTCATTTGGGTTAGTTGGGCAGCCAACTTCCTTGGGTCGTAACTTGGTCATATTATCTCTGTTTGGTGTGTATGATACCTTGTTATAAAGGTCCCTTTGATTAATATGGGTTCATTGCAGGCCCTACCAATAGCCACGAGCTTGCCATAGATAATAAAAAAAAACATTGTTTAGGGGGGTCAAAACTGCTTTGGAAGTTTAGGACCCGAAAAATGGCTAAAAATAGTAAATGTTGAAATGAACAAGGAAACGAATGAAACTAACTGGGGGGTCTAGGTGGAATAGGTAGGTGGCTACCAATATCCACTTGGATTAGAACAACCAATCATCTTGAAGACATTGGAGAGTCCTTTCCTCAGTTTTAGCAAATATAAGACCTCTACAGATTTCTTCAAGATGATTGTTCATCTCCAACAACAACCTTTGATCCATGGTGGCACCTATATTTTCATCACATGAATCATGGAACTTCAATCAGTAATGAGAATATTCCATCCAATGAAAAATGATTGAGGAAAGTGACATTTTGTACCTGAAAGAGAATTCCAACAGCTTCATCAATGTTCCAACAACCTCATGCAAGCATAAGTCAATCATCAATTGCAACACTCACATCATGAGCATCTCACTAGCAACATTTTAGCTAAGGATATGAAGAAACAACAACAACAACAAAAAACCTAGAAGACCTTTAGATTCAAGGATATTAGCAATACGACATGTAGCAGATTATTACATGCAAATTCAGGATCATCAGTATGGTGGGCTCCAGTATTGCAGCAATAATGCTGCAACTCCTAGGACTCCCTTCTTTACTTTTATCAACCCGGTAGTTCGTAACAAACTTGGAAGCAACAATGCTCTATACACAAGTGCTAGCTCTTGCCGCAACTGTCACTTGGTCAGCTAGCACAAGTCCGCTAGGAGCTTAAGCCAACTTCTATGAACTCTGAGAAGAAGCTTTTTAACTGATGGATGGAAGCTAACTCACAAGAAGCTAATCTACTTGCGGAAAGAAACTGAAAAGCTGAAAGGAAATGCAAACCCTAGCAAACCCTAATTTTACTAGCTAGCTCTACTGATGCAAGAAAGAGGATGCAAGCTATTGGAAGATATTTCATTGACTTCTAGGAAGGTAAAATGCATGTGTCTAAGCTACTTCTATAGTAAAATATGAAGAAAACATCTTTTTGTATTTTTGAATAAGTTGTCAGAATTATCATGCATGTGCTTTCACTGTTTTTGACTGTGCAAAGGTGGATCGGTGAGAGGAAATGCTTGTAGGAGGTCAGGAAGGTTTGGAGAGGGCCTAAGGGGTCCCTAACATCCCTCCAAAGAGTTTCACAGTGTTTGGCTATCAAGAAACCACTTTGGTGAGCTTCTACAGGAAGTCTGCAGGGGTTCTACAGGATGTTCTGGAATTTCTACAGGATGTTCTGTAATTTCTACAGGATGTTCAGAAAGGGGATTTTGGAGGATGGATGGAGGAAGAAAGGTGAAGGAGTGGGTATGGAGGTGAGATAACGGTGTGAGGAGGTCCAGGACTTGGTGGATGGAGGTTAGGAGTGGCGAGGAGGGTTGGATTTGTTCAAGGAGGGGTAGAGCAATGTTGCACAAAAATATGGAAATTAGGGCAAAGCGAGCGAATGTGGAAAATGTAAGGCAAGAATCTAGGTTAGACGATGGAGCAGGTGGGATTGATGGAGTACGGGCAGATGGAGAATTTTTACAAGTGCTGTGCAAGTTATTTCTCAAACTGAACAAATAAAGACTTGGAAAATCAAGGACCTAGCTACTCTAACCTAATATGACCTAGATAACAGCAAAGAAAATGAACAGAATTTTATTTGCAATGAAATCATGTGA
Source organism: Pinus taeda (assembly GCA_000404065.3). Classification (NCBI taxonomy): domain Eukaryota; kingdom Viridiplantae; phylum Streptophyta; class Pinopsida; order Pinales; family Pinaceae; genus Pinus; species Pinus taeda. Next base: position 26,061 of record APFE030059828.1, read on the forward strand.
ATTAACTATGAAACTAAGCAATCATGAACCTAAGCATGCTACCACAACTGGTATCAAATTTTGCAAATGAGAATCTAACACTAATAATTGCATGGTGAAGCAAAGGCAATGTTTTTGGTGGTAGCAAGGTCACCTTGGTCCCAGCTCATGATCCCACAAAGGGAGAGGTGAGATCAGAGGTGCTTGATAGCCTTTTTATGAAGATCTTCCTTGTTACTAACCTATCAAATCAATCTGAACCTGAAAATCCTTTTTAATCATCAACTATGATCTAGGTAACCAACAAGATTTTAATCTACTTAACAGAAATTATTTTGCAAAGACATAAAAAGCAAATAACAATACATGAAGGAAGCCTTGGCACTTGGGTTGGGCCCAACCCCAAGAGCTATAGTCTCCTAAGAAGAACTCAGAACTAATGCCAAATAGATCTACTTTCCATTACTCAAAAATAACCATGTCACAAAGAGAGTTGTACAACAACAACTACAGAATGAGCTGAAAAATAATAGCACTATAGTGTAAGATACAACTGTTCAAAAAAAAGTAGCCTATGAAGGCTGAAAGCCTTCCTATTTATGGACTACGAGGGTCTCCAATAGCCCTCCTTAACTCAAGGGGCTTGATTGCTCAAACTGCCAGTGATCATCCACTTTACACAAGATTGCTCGGCTGCCCTTGGGAATCCTTTTCGGTGGCCTGCTAAACTTCGAGTTGAGGGTGGAGATTTCAAGGAAGGGGCCATTTAATGTAGGGGAAACCCTTCCTATGAATCCTCACCCTTGTTCCTTCATGCTTGGCTGTCATCTGGCTCATAATTGCTTGGCCTTGGTCCAAAATTTGTCCAAAAATCTGCATTAACACCGTCTTAGCCTTCTTGGTCAAGTGACTATCCTCATTCGTTCAACTAACATAAATATACTAAAAAAACATGCATAAACTATGAAAAATGGTGGATTGACGAAGAACAGTTAGGAAAAATGAGCCCAATAAGTTACCCAATTCCGGGGCTCATCATCACCCCCTGCTAAATGGGTTGCTCATTGTCAAGCAACTAATCCAGCTCATCATCCTTGATAGCCTTGACTGCCTCTCTCACATTCCAGGCCTTCAAGGTGATATCTTCTTCACGGTCATGAAATCCTGCTTTTCTTTCCACTTATTCCCACTACCTGTGCTCCTCCTCTTCTTTGACTCCTTCCAGCAGCCCCAAAAGCAAGGGAGGATTGAATTTTAGGCCGATCCAGTTGACCTGAAGATTCTGCATGGAATGTTTGTAGAGGGGTACTCTTGCCAAGGCCTCCCTCATCCTTGTTGGGGAGTGGTATTCCCTTATTGTTAGGCTGTGGGACAGTGTGTTCCACCTCTGTGTGCAAGCATGAACACATTTATCCCCCAACAGTCTTTCCATGTCCTGAATGTGGGCTATGGCTTGAGCTTGTCGTTCAATGTAATCTGGTAGGGCCTAAGAGTTATTTACCAAGTGTTGGTGGGTGTATATCAATGCTGAGGGGTCCTCCAGCTCTGCTCTGATCATTAGTGGTTCCTTTAGTTCCCTGTCCATAACATTTCAGACCTCTGTTGCTCTCTTTTCTTCATGATTTAGCCAAGAGGCTATGGCCATAAGTTGCACATCTCCTACCATAGTGTTGGGATCCCACAAATTCATGTTGGGAAGGTCCAAGTTGTGTAAGTAGAACTCTTATAATTTGGCCTTGTCCTTGGACGAGCTTCTGTCACATGAAGCCATGAATTGATGATAGTTTTGGAATGGAGTGGTGCCCCTTTGGGCCAAGGTGTTGATCTAGAACTGCAATCATTGCTCCTTAAGGTATAAGGCATATGATTTGGCAGGTTGCCTACACTATATGGCCTCTACTACCCAGCTGGCCATGCAGGCCAGTTGGGCTTCCTTTTCTTGCACCTGTTGCCTTAGAGACTGTATCTCCTGTGCTGCTTGCAATTCCTTTTCCTGTAGCTGTCTAGTTAGTGCCTCAACTTCAGCCTGCAGCCCATCTCTTTTCTATTGTTCATCAGGGGTTTCTTTGTCTGCTGTGGGCC
>APFE030059831.1:0-20151 GCA_000404065.3 Pinus taeda
TTTCCATGTTCTCCAAACACTATCCTAACACATAGGCCTCATAAGATGTCCTAGGTTTAAAGTGTATCACTTGATTCCTTAAATGAATGTGTAGACTTCCCAAATACTTTACATCTAGATTCTTGGGAGATATACCCAATATAATGGCTTTTTTTTCTGAACTCAACAATGTAATATTGCACACTTCACCCTTTCTTCTACTAGAAATAATGCCAATGGATATATCCAACCTTATAGTACCCATCATGGTAGAAATATGCATTAATGATTTTTTAAATACATTTCACTTAGTTATTAGGGGATCACCCTCTAACGTGAGTGCCTCCATGTGACCTTCCCACCAAGTTTGGGCATGTTCCTCTAATTTTAGTCAAGTAAATCAAATATTTTCCTATTCTTTTATGTTATGAATAATGAAATAAACACATAATTGTTGAAACTGTTGATTCAATCTAACAACCAATCTCCCACTTTGAATAAACATTGGGAAGAAATAGTCACATTAGAACTTGGCCTCTATATATATATGGCTTTATTTATTTATTTCTTTTTATTTATTTATCTCCAAAATTCCTATCTAATCCACCTTATGAGTTATATAACATCGTACCTTTAATAATCAATAAATTGTAATGAAATTATGCATATGCGATAAAGGCTAGTGAGCTGGTATATTGTTTTAGGTCGAAGAGCTTGTAATGATATTAGATTGTAGAGCCTAGCATTGTAATATTTGTGTACATTGATCAAGTAAAAATACATCATTGGCTACATTAGAAGAGGGATGATAATGTTTGGGGGCTATGTTTCCATAAGAGAGCAAGATAATTTATTTTTTAAGGGAAATAACATATTCCTAGAGTCTTATACCACCTTCATAAATCATTTTATTTATTTTCTAATTATGCCCTTTGACTTATTAAGACCAATCATTGAATGCATATATGAGGTTCGTGGGAAACCCATCTCACCTAGTTAAGAGAGTGTGGGCCATGGACACTCATGATGGGAATTGTGAGAGAGTCAATAATGCAAGGGAAAAATAAAGAAGTCGATTATTGTGGGGTGGAGAGATGATTTTGTCACTAGAAAGAAGAAAGGAAAAACATATTCTTTTATAATGGAAGAGAGGAACCAAACATATCACATGTAAAAATAGTCATGACAGACTAGTGAAATTCATTTTATGTGTGATTACAACTGAAGTTCTTGGACCCCCCTAGTTGATGGATGCCTATTTGGTGTGTGTTGGACCCTAGAGGGGATGGATATTGTTTGAGGTACTATAGTGGAGAGAATGAAATTCCATCCCTTGGGTTGTGCATAATGATGAGGAAGAGAGTTGGGTGGTTGGAATTGATGTAGTTGCATTATAACTTGGTATTGGAGCTACAAATTATTTTAAGAAGTAGTTTTTCATGCATATGATAATATTTCTATTGATCTATTAAGAAAAATCATGTGAGAACACTGATATGAGAAATCCTATTATAATTGGACTTCCTAGAGCCCCTAGCTAAGAGATCACTAGTTGGTCTACGCTAGAGCCCTAGAGGGGATGGAAATTGTTTGCATGGATATAATGTAAACAAGGAAATCTCACCCCTTGTGTTGTGCAAATTGATAGTGAATAAATTTGGGAAATTGGAATTTTTATTGGAGTTATGACATTATGAAATTATCGAGTATTGGGTAGTTGTGTGGATTGTAGTATGCTGTAGGATCCATTTCCTCCTTGTGGATTCATAGCCTCACCTTGGGAGTGGTATACTGATGAGAGAACTAGAGAAACAGAGCCTACAATTAGGAGGAACATCCCTTATACACATCTAGTTGGTGACATTTTCTCATATGATAAGTGTTCAACCACTAATGTTATTTAATATATTAATGCTACAGGTAATTGTTTTGTTCTACTTTATATTTTGATGTTTTAATGATGTTTTGTATGCTTTAATATTTTCCACTCATAATTTTAAAATGATTGAAAGTCACATGAACTTGTATGACATAATGTGCATAATTCCATTTTTAAATTGGTATCAAAGTCAAATTTGGTAGTAATGGGACCCATCATGGAGTCTAGGTATGCTACAAGCTCCATAAAAGGTCCAAATTTATTCTTCGGTGTTGCCATTTGGATGGACATGTTGAAAGAGTTGTGAATGATGTGTGCTTCTAGCATTGAAAATCTCTCATTTGACTCATCTTATGGAATGTTACTACACTCATTTTCCATGGATAGGGTTTTCACACTTCTTTTCTTATGCCTCTTCCTAGATCCTAAATCTTCAAATAGAAAACCCAAAGAAATCTACTCTTATTCTTATGTGACATGGAAAATTTCATGGATATTCCATTGTAATAATTCAAAACAACATATTTTACAATGTTATGCAATCTCTTATTAATATTCAATGTTTAACTTTAGATTATAGATTTAATATTACTAAATAAACACACAAAATATTGAAATGAGCTAAAAATAAAATGAAATAATTACATTCCATCCACATAATCAACACAATATGTACCTTGAGAAAACCTAATATGAGAAAATCCCATCAAGAAGGTGAAGCCTATGCCTTGTTCTTTTTTTCTCAGATCTGAAATGAAAATACAAAGAAAGTGCATTCATTATGGAGTTGCCATGGGCGCTATTGCCCAAGAAGGTGTTCCTAGATCTTCTACTTCCTCTATTATGCTTTAATATCACACACCTAATTCTATGTTCAACTATGGAACAATAAAAAATATAGTGAGAATGAAACCCCTTCCTTTCGCAATAGTCTAGTATTTAACATGTCTTGATAGTTCTTGAAGGTTAAAGTTGGGGTTTTTGCATGCCTAAACTCTTGCTATGGCTTATGGTTTTGAACTCACTAAAATCATCTTGAAATTCCATACATGACTAGCTTCACATGACATGTAATGGAAGTTTATGGCATCCACTCACTATCATGGAAATTAACATGATAGGTTAAGTTGTTTGAGACATAGCTTGTGCATATGAACTCTAATTGAGGTGATATTCACATCTTTGGATAGTTCTTAATGTGTATAGGAATAATAGTATTTTGAGAAATTTTTTCACAAAGGTTTGACCCCACAAATTTTCATTTAATGAATCAAAGTATCTATAGAATTTTGAACCCCAAATCACCAAGTGGTACCCACACCTAAAAATGGGCCACACAAGCCAATAGCTCCATGTTTTTCACCCATAAGGTATCAAGGTTAATGAAAAATTATATGATATTCCATTTCAATTACAGCAAGGATTCCAAAGAAAATGTCAAAAGTGAACCATGAATAATGTTGTATCATATATATATATATATATAATATATATATATTATATATATATTATATATATATATATATATATATATATAATATATATATATATATATATAATGACTTAACTTTTAATGTCACTTATGTTGTGTTTGAGTGTATCACTTATCTGCATTTATATGTGAGCATGTCATTTAAGTGCATGAGTGCATTATTTATATGTGTGCAAGTGATAAACCCAATACATAAGTGGTGATTATGCTGCTTATGTGTATGAGCACATTACTGAGATGTGAGTGCATTCACTTATGTGCATGTGGGTGTGTTCCTTATATATGTATGAGCATTTCACACACACGCACATGGTATGTGTGTACATGAAAAATGCACTCACACATATGCATTGTAATCACATGTAACCACACGCAACATAATAAGCACATTCACACATAAATGTGACCTCACAAATAAGTGACACTCTGATATGTACCCCACACACACAAATAAAAAACATACCCACAAATATAACCTACATACTCACATAAGAATTATATTAACACACACCCACCTAAGTGATGCATACATGCCTAACCCACATAGTGGCATATGAGTTTGTGCACTCACATAGATAAGTGATGCAATATTTGAGAAGAATGTTTGGTGCTCTATCATATTTTTGCAAATCCCTTCATAAGCGGTTGATTCCTTTATTTAATATAAAATGTAACATAAGTGAAATACAAGAAGGTACTAAGATTAGAAGCTAGAATGTCAAGTCAAGAGTGCTAAGTTGGAAAAGAGACGAACAACTTATTGGGAAAATAACTCCATATAAACTCTTGTTTGGGTTCATGATAACTCATTGGAATGCTTGCAATGAGAACAACATGACATGAAAAATAGATTCTCAAGTGATACAGAATGGGTGTAATTGGGATGCAAAATGGACACAATATAGATGCAAAATTGTACTAAAATTAAAATGTGACATAAGAGAGATATGGAATTGAATATACACAAGAAGAAAAAAGGATGCAAAGTTGAACAAAAGAGGAAGAGAAAAAGTAAATTTAATTTAGATAGAAATTAGATGCAAAGGAGACATATAATTCATAAAAATAATGCAAAAAATGTCACAAAACAAGACAAAAAATAAAACACCACAAAACTATCATGCTTCCCATTTTCTATTTTTCATGAACTAGGATGGAAAAAAGGATGCCAAGATGTTTCATTATAGTAGTGCATAAAACATTTCAATTAGAAAATGAGTGCTAAGATATGGGATATGGTTCCAAGGACATTCATATGGAATATCTTTAAATAATGCACCAACATAATCTTCCAAGAAAAGAGGAAAACCCTACAAGTTGACAAAAAAATCATATTTAGAAACATACATGAAATGTATCAAGAAATATTTGGAAGGAGTACATCTTAGAACATATAGAGGAGTATCAAGATAAAATTTTATACATGTAGAGGACCTAGCAACAATTGAACAATACATCTTAGCATCTCAAACCACTCAAATCCCACATTTAGTTAATGGAGAGTTTCAAAGAAAGAAACCTTTAAACTAAATTTTCATGGGGCTTTGAGAGATAATGTTGATAGAGAAAGTTTAGGAGATAATCTCCACAACTTTCTTGGAGACCTAATTGGAATTTATGCAAAGAACATATAGGAATATAACAATTATATGGTAGGTATTGTGACATTAGAAATGAGCTAGGGAGTTTGGATGCCTGCAACTCATAATAAATGGGGAAAATTCTAAATTAATTATAAAAAAAGTTTTGAGACAACCAATAGGAACAAAAAGCCAATAATTATCTAAATATATACTAGTTCAAACCGTCAAGGGATATCACCCCTCAAGGAGATATCTCTGGTACTACCATTTTTTTTTAAACTCGAGAGTGATGCATTAAGACGAGGGTGAATGGAGTAGATGATAAATTAACAATTATACAATCCTAGTTAACTAGGAAATTAACTACGATCAAGAATGGATATGAAAAGAGCACACTACTCAAACATAACCATGTTTCAATGGAAATCAAGAACAAGATCATTAAAGAAAAAAATAAAACAATAAAACTCATGCCACATAACCATACAAACAAATAAAACAAGGGGGGTTGCAGGGCAGCAAGTCCCTGCTTTGAAATCTTGTTCAAACCTATAGTTACTAAAGTTGGTTGGAAAATAAATCAACTAGTTAACATGAAGTTCCACAATATTTCTATATGTTTTTAAATGGGGATGGCATCATTTGCTTTGAGCTTGAGCGGAAATAAGGAAAATGAGAATCAAACAGTGACCTTAAATAATATAAAAATGACCACATATGTTAATATATTTTTGGGCTTACCTTCCCTAGCTTCATGGATCAGTTAAATAAAATCCCCTGAACTTATAGCTAAGGTTCAATCAGATTCCTTACCTTATTAGCACAGTTGAGTTTACCTTGATATAGAAAAGATAGGAGTTCCCACAAAAAAATTAGAGGGTGACCCTCTTATAAATTGCTTTTTGGAAATAATATGATGTTACCCATAGAATTTGAACATAAGACACTCAGAACAACCTCACAGTTCAACTTGGACATCACAAAAGCTCAAAAAGAAAGGATACAACAATTGAATGAGCTTGTTGAGCTTAGAATCAACTGCATTTACTGAAAGCTAAATGAAATTCAGTTATATGATAAGAAGGAAACAACTATTTGCTACCAATGGAGAAGATTTATTAACTTATTGATTATGTTACTTTTACAACGAATCAGCCCACTCATAGATGCCTTCAAAGGTAGTCCTTAATGGCTATTAGCCAAGCTATCAAGATTCCAGATAATATGAAACATCAAAAAGTTCTTCAAAATCCCTTTGTTAAGCTAGTGCTTAGGTGCACACTAGAAGATTGAGTCCCCAATTCAAATTATTTTTCTTAATGAATTCATGTAGCCTACCTCCTATCTGTAGTTGCCATTTAGAGAGTTTATAAATCCCCTCAGTTGACATACAGGCATTTCAAGCACCACAAGAAAAGTTATGATTAGAGGCCTTGCTTCACAATTCTATAGACAAAAAGGTGCAAGATGAGGGTGGAACCTCAAGAAAAAGAAACTCCATGGAGCAGCTGACAAAATTTAAAACATAATTGGTGCACTTTTCCAAATGGGAATCTCAAAACCACTTGTTCAATTGAAAATGAACCCATTCCTCTAGATATCTTAGAGACATATAGGTCGATTTTACAAATATTTCCATTACAATGCTCAGAAAACTACACTGAAGAGAACCAAAAGATTATATCAAAATATGACATCTTTGCAAAATTTCAATATGGCCTGCAAAAGAAGAATCTTTGTTGTTGAAGAAATAGGCTATAGGAAGCTGGAATTGCTTTAGAAGCATCTTTTCTGCCAAATGGTCCCAACATATATGGTAGCAAAGGTGAATCCATGACACCTATACTTAACAAGCAACAAAGGTGAATCCATGACACCTATACTTAACAAGCAGCAAAGGTGAATCCATAACACATACCTAGAAGCAGCAAAGGTGAATCCATGACACCTGTACCTAGAAGCAACAAAGGTGAATCCATGACACCTATACTTACAAGTAGCAAAGGTGAATCCATGACACCTATTCTTAGGGTATAAATCACCAGAAGAATACTGAAAGGATATAATTTTGGCTTGAATTTTGGGGCTGAAGAAAAAATTGGAAATAAACGCCGAAGAAGAATCATAAAAATATATCCAATATATCAAAAAATAAAGGTGTAAGAAGAATCATAAAAAATATATCCAATATATCAAAAAGGAATTATGTCCAACCATTACAATAATTATTAAACAATCTATTGTAGAGAAAATAAATAATAATAATAATAAAATTGGTCAAATTCAATTTCTGGGCCCTTGACACAATTTTTTTCACCGCGGAAATAAACTTGTAATTTCATTTGTAGAAATGAGTAAAAATTACATTCCTTACATACACATGGTGTGTATTCATATACCAAAGAAACCAAAAAGTAAATGCATCTATGAGAGTTCAGAGAGGGGTCAAGCTTGTTAAACTAAGAGGCTCTTGACACAGTTACAGGGGTGTGAGAAATAAAAAATCATCATGTCCAAGCCATGCATTTGGAAAATATGTAGGTTTCAAGACTCGTTATTCTCACCTTATTCTTCTCACTCCTGCATGTCAGGAGGAGGACCACCTGATGGAGCTGATGTTGTTGCAACACGTGTACAACAATCTAGCTATATGTATTTGAGTATTGGCTATGATATCTATGCGCTTGAGTTCCATCTCACCTCTCCTAACCTCTGCCTTTGCCCTCAAGCATTCTAAGTCCTTGCACATCTCCATCTTTGTGTGTTGAAGCTTGAGGATTGAATTAGAAAATTATCGAATGCTTTCCACATTTGCAAATTTTCTCTTAGGAGTATTAGTGTCACTATCCAACGCGCACTTTATTTTCTATTTGGAAATGTATTAGATCCATATTCCTCGTTGTTGTCCTGCATTTGTCCCTCTAGTTCCACTGTTGCGAAAATGTTCAGATTCCCTTCAACGAATTTGAACGATTACAAATAAAGTGGGGCTAGTGGCAAAGGGCAGGGAAGATAGTAAGCATAGGACAAAGAACGACTAGGCTAGATAGTAGGTGAGTAAAGTTGTGGGGTAGGCATCTCTATGTTACCAGAAACCAGAAATAGGAGACGAAACGAGAAACGAGAACGATACGAGAAACGAAGTTTGGAGGTTTTGCATATAAGAAACGAGGGGAGAGAAAAACACAATATTAAAGGTGAACAAGATAAACAAAGCATTAATCATAAACCTGCAATGTTTTTGCTTATGAAATTGTAAAGAAACATTCATAAATACTGATTTGGTTTTAAGAAAGATGTAATAATTTTGTAGATCCACAAATTTAGCCATCATTAGTTCCAAGAAATTATAAAACATTGATAAGAATAAGAGATTTGAAATATAAATAATTAAATGTATACTTTTGAATATATATGTATCTCTAAAGTCACTTCCAACAATTCATGTCAAAATGCAAGTAAACCTAATAATCTAGATTTTCAAGCTCATTTTATGGAATACTTGCTGAGATTGAGCCAATTCCAAAAGAATTATTTTGGTCAATAGACTTCATGGTATCATCAAGCATGTCTTCAGCATTGTCTTGTAGCACCTCAAGTGGAAGCTCATCATTTTTGTCATCTTGTGAACCACCATAATCCGCATTCTCGTGGGTCCAATTTTTTATTCTAGTTGTTGTCGAGATAACAAACGTAGATTTGAGTGTAAAAACACCAAATATTGTGCCATTTTTGTGCCTAGGCAATTCCTCTTCGTTGAATGGATGAAAGCATATTCACTCCAATTTCTTTCACATGCAGAGGAACTAGTCACTTGTAAAATAAAATTAAAATTATGTTAGCCATAGTCAATTGAAATCTTTAAAGAGAAATAATCCAAAATGAACATTAGAATTAATTATTTAAACCATAAATTAATACATTAAAGGTATTTGTTATTAAGAATACCTGTGAAAGCAAACGGATAGCCAACCGATGAAGAAAGGGGGTCCCTATACCATATTGTATCCAGAAGTCGATGGGTCCAAGTTGTTGTCTATTGTATGCACAATCTTCATTTGCAAAGTGGTCTTCTGATCTCAAATAATTTCTTAACTCAAACCGTAAAGCAGTGCGATCCTAACGATCGTAACACCTACTTATAAAAGTGTTCCAGTTTTGCATTACCTCTAAATCTGACGTTGGTTTCTTATGAAACCATTTAGGATTGAGTAAGAATGCAATTGAATTAAGAGGGCTATGCAGCATTTTCCACCTTGTCAGACTAAGTTCCCACACTTCATTTTTGGTGTCTTTGTCGATCCTAGAATTTTCATCTTCCATTATGTCATGAAGCTTCTTTGTCATTTGATCCATCCCCTAAGCATGGTTGATCACTATCAAATATGTGAAGGGTGGGAACAATAGGTGTAATAAGGGTGACAATATCCTCCACTCTCCTCCAAAAATTCTCTGAAGAAAGATCAATAATAATGTCCTCAACTTTTAGGCCATCCCTAGTATGAGAACCCTTCCACCTTTGCCAATCCATTGATACCACCATCTTTCTCAAAGATAGATGCATTTTAATAAGGTGTTGAAGCATAATGAATGCAGATGCAAATCTAGTATCAACACATCGAAGAAGCTAAAATTTTTCATACTTCCTATAAATTGTTATGGATGTTGCATGATTAACAATAAAGTGCTGTAGCATATTTGCTTTAGTTATAGTTTTATCAACCCATGCAATGTTAATAATATCTTTTAGGAGAAAATTCAAGCAGTGCACAGAACAAGGAGTAAAAACAATTGTTGGATATTCATCCTCAATCAACCCACCAACAAGGACATTGTTTGAGGCATTATCTGTAACAATTTCGACCATGTTTTCTCTTCCAACCTCCTCTATTGCCTCTTTGAGGAGACCCGTTAGATATGGACCATCTTTTGTCTTTCCTGTAGTATCATAGGATTTTAAAAACATAACTCCTTTTGGGCTAGAAACCAAAATATTGATAAGGGGACGTTGGTTAACATCTATCTAACCATATGAGACAATGGAGACCCCAGATTCCTTCCAACTATCTTTAATGTCTTGAAGTCTAGCTTCAACCTAAGCCATCTCTTCAGATAACATGGTTGTCCTCATCTTTTCATAACTAGGAGGCTTCTAACATTTAGGAGCATTGTTAAGTATATCCCTTACCATTTCCTTCCAACAAGGAGACCTACAAACATTGAAAGCTATGTCATTTGCGAAAAAATATCGTCCAATGGATGCATCGATATTTCCCCTCCCTTTTACATCCCATAAGTTTTCAAGGTGGGAAACATAAACTTGATGTTGAGAACAAGAGTGTGGACCACCAATTGTCAATCCACTAGGATTGTTGTTGGTTTGAACTAAACCTTCAGCAATATGTCTTAGCTTTTCAAGTTCATTAAATTGCTTAATTAGAGAAGCTTTCTCTATTTTTGGTACACTCTAACATAAAGCTTATTGTTTTTCCCCATTCCAAGTAAATGCCATCGAAATCTTCCTACATTCCCTTATTTTTATTTTTTACAGTAAGGGCACAGCCAAACCTTTGAACCAGATGATCCACTTGATCCTTCGCTATAAGATTGAGTGCATTAAATACCCATAACATTGCCTCAAAGGCTTTTTTTGCTTCTTGATATTCTTTTCTTTGGATTTTTTTTGGATGCCTCTATGGAAGATTTCTGTTGGGAAAGGGGTGGTCTACTTTGTGACATTGATGAACTTTATTCCATTGCAATGGGAAATGAGTGGAATAAAAAATAGATGATTCTTTGTCGTAACCAATATTAATCTGCACAATTTATATTTGAAAATTAGTTACAAAAAAAAAAAAATGACACCTAATTAGAAAAATATAATTAACTAAAAAATTGAAGAGATAAATTTATTCACATGTATAATTTGATGTACTGAATGACGGACTGTTGCTAAAAAAAATTTATGATGCTTGAGCAATGAAAACATCATGTATAATGTGCATATAATACCAAATATGTAGTATTTGATTTCTATGTATCTTGTTTTCAAAAGCCAAGTATTGAATTCTGAAAGCAATTGGGAGATTAATATCAATTCCCCTAAGATTTCTATTTCTTTTTCTTGTTTGACATATATATATATATATATATATATATATATATATATATATATATATATATATATATATATATATATATATTAGTTCAAAGAAAATTATCTCCATTTGAAAAGTCTAGTGTAGCTATCATACTATTTTATACAAGAATATTGTTGAAGCCCTTCTTGGCTAGGGACAAGGCATTCATAAGTTGTATTTCAAGCTCAGTTTTTCACCATGACTCATGGAAATCAAAGAGATCGTGACAAAGAGAGGGTTGTTTCCTGAGCTGCTAAGGCAGGTAAGACCAAGGATGGTGACCTTACCCCTCATTCATGAACAATGAATAGGAGTAGCTAAAGCACTTCAGGAAAAGGCTAGCATATTTGCAAAGGTGTACAAGTACAACCTAGACAAGGAATTTATGGTTTGAAATATTTTTGTACTAGCTTTATTAATGATTATTCTCTTGTTATATTTCTATCTAAATTGCAGTTTTCCATAGGATTTGATGAAGAAACAATGCATGCTTTTAAGGAATTGAGAAAACTAGCTTGTATCCATGATGAAGAACAACAAAATCTACAGTTTGCTAGTTTAGCAGCTTAGTAGTCTTCCAAAGCAAACACCTATAATTCTTGAAAGATAATGATGTGTGTAATAAGACATTAAGTTCTATACAACCACCATGAATTTCAAGAATAAACTTTGTGTTTCCAATTGGATTTGTTATTTTGTTCTCATCGCAAGGTCATAGGACCAAATCACTGAGAGCACACTACTCTGCATATGTCAATGTGTCGTTCTTCAACCATGTTGCATTGTATTGGACTTTTGAGTCTTGATAACTACAGTTTTGGATTAACTCTATGATTGTTAGTGCCTTTTATGTATGGGATGGGCCATGGTGATGGATTGCTTCGAGTGAAATTGTAAGAGGATACTCCATGATCGAAAAATTTAGGTGTATTGTGTGCACCTCCCAAGACACAATGAGAACGTAGGTACCTATTATGCATGGAGTTATATTTCATCCTTGTGCTTTGCTAGATAAAAATTATAAAAAAAAAAGCCATGTACATAGCCAATATGTGGAGCCACTGCCTTCTTTAGTTTCATTCAATTAAAGTAAATAATTGCCTAAATGCTAAATGACATTTTAGCATAATAAATTTTTTTCACTTGAATTCCTAAAATAATGTAGATCATTTTCATATATTCTGTTCTAGAAGCTCTCAAGAATTTGGACAAAATAGGTAACTTTTCAAGATTTTCTTACAACTTCACAATATAATAGTACAAGCTAGTTGCAAATAATATTCTTGTATGATGTGTGTACCTAAAACTTCATCATAGCCCATGATAGGTACTTTGATGAATACATAATATATAATTGTTATTTATATCATTTAGAACTAGATAGTAATCCTTTACCATAAAACTTCATATATTACCATAAAACTTTATATACGATAAGTTTAGTTTATTACTAATAACAATTTAACATAATAAAATAAAGATAATAAGAAACTTCTTGTTAAATTAAAAGGTAATTTTAAAACATATATATAAATAATTTCAGAAATATTTATATTTTAATTTAATTTATTAGTTAATTTCATATCATGTTTTTTGTGTTAGAATTTAATATCATGTTTTTTGGTGCACAATTGACACTGTGAAGTTAAGCCTTTTAAAGGAAAAGGATTTATCAAATTCACCAACGCTGAAAAAAGAGTTATCAATTATAGAAAATTATATATGTGGGCATGCTATCTCTTATTTTCAAGAGTGTGTTTCCCTTGCATGTCAAATACATTTATAACTTGTGAATTTATCTACGACTAAACAAGGATTTACACTAACTTAACTATTTTTTAGGGAGCTCCTGTGAATTGTATTTTAAAGTATTCCATTGAGATTGGTTATCTACAGTTCTAATGACAGACATTTGTTAAGACGATGGCTTCCTGCATTTCATCCATGTTGGAGAGTTGCAATGAAATGGTGGCTCGGGTGGACTCTCATGGCAAAAAGAAATTAATGTTCATACTGAGTTTAAAGCATCAACAACAGACATCATATCCCGTATTGCATTCGGTAATAGTTACAATGAAAGCAGACAAGTATTTGAACTGCAGAGAGAATTACAAGAAATGGTTGTCGAAGCAGAACGACCCGTCTTCATCCCTAGAAGGCAGTAAAGGCAATATACTTATCCTTTAATTATATGGTTTTGCAAGTTCATTGATACTTGTAATTTTGTTTTTTTTTTTTTTAACGTCCTTTTGAATCTATTGTTCAATTTTATCCATGAGGGTCTACTTAGTGCTCTGCATAATCCATAAAGCATTTACTATGACACAAACATAATGCTTCAGGTTCCACATAATCGACGATTGTGCACTTAAATTATTCTAGGTCTTTTGCAGATATATTCCTACAGGCTACAAGCAGGGAACAACAAAACATGGAAGTCTTTTGATAAGAGAATTAAAGGAACCCTAAATTCTATAATTCAAAGTAGGTTACAACCTAGAAATTTCCTCTATTTTATAAAGAGACTGGATGAAAAAAGCTTGTATGAAAAATGCTTGTTAATCACCATTCATAAGAAAAACCAAAGATTGAAGTTTGTACATAGTACCTTTTGACAATAAAATTTCTAATGTCGCTGAAGATAACTCGATGGGGGCGTGAAGCTGCTCGTCTCTAATATGTACCTTGCTTGCATATGAAGAGTGATGATTTTTCTCTCCACTTCGGCTTAAATCCTTGAAAAACCATGAGCAACTACACAACTAAAAAAAGCCACTGGTTTGCATGGATCGCTGCATAGTTAAAAAAAAAAAGGATAACTATTGTCTGAATAAATAAAAATCTCTAATACACAATAACAATACTACTCAACTAGAGTCTGGAGCTATAGTTTAATAGCATAACGCAACTATTGGAACCTGCACAAATTCTCTCACAAATACAACTAGTTATTTTCTTCGACTTCTCTCTCACAATACCCGATAGTTCTCTCAATCTGTATGTGTAACTTCTAGAAAACTAAAAGTCTAACTAGATTTGAACTACGAATTAAACTGTACTTAACCCACATTTGGAAAAAATAAATTCAACTAGAGTTAACCGGATTCTATACAAAAAAATAAATTCAACTGGAGTTAACTAGAGTCTATTCAGAAACGGAGAAGAAACAATTTCGTTTCTCTAAAAATTGGTGAAGAAACTATTTCGTTTCGCCAGAAATTGTTTCTGGCCACTGAAAATGAAAATGGTCGCTTAACATGGCATTCCTAGTGTTGGGTTTCTCCAGGGGTTTCTCCAAGAAACGACGAGCATCGTCCTGTTTCTAGTAACTAGGGGCAGGATAGCCACTAGCTACTACCCCTACCTAATGGGCAATGGAGAAATGCACGACATAGCTTACAGAATAGAAAATGAGTAGTCTAACTTACTAAATTTAATGTGGTTATTCTAAAGTTATAAATCGATTTTCTCCTCTTGGCATCGTCCTAAGCTTGCATATAATTTTTCAAAAAGCAGTAGAAGAAATCCAAGTTAGTAAGATGAATGATAATTTGTTGAATATAAAATTGTGTGTATTAAAAATGGAGCCCAAAACAGATACGATTCGAGAAACCATATTACATTTGGACAATTTGGTAAAAGGAGTGATAATCTCCAATTTCCATCTTGGGCAAGGCTTACAATTTCAGATTAGTTAGTGCAGGTTGTCCACCCATATGAACACACATCCCAATAGGCCTGACTTGGGGTATAGTCAAGCATATTAACAACCCATCCATCCTTGCAAAGAAGGGTCAAGAAGAAGGTTCAGAAAATGGATTCCATTTACTCGCAGCTTCAAAATAATATCTATTCTTCATAGACTCAATCTTGTTTTTACATTGTGATTGTGTCTTGTGTGATTTGATTCCAGAACTACGAGTAGAAAATTGCTTTGCCACATCCTCCCAATCATTTCCTTTGAGCTTTGGCCCGATTTCTAAGAAGCCATTTGGACTAGTATGTCTCCAGAAGAGTACAAATTTCTTTTTCACTCGATTCATATCTTTTGGTATGATCAAGTGTCTTGGAGAGACCATTTTTTCCTATATTCAAAAGTGATTGTTGTAATTGTTGATGATTCAAAAGTGATTGTTGTAACTGTTGATGATGTTATTGTTATTGGTTTCCAACCTGTTGTTTTTCCATTGAATCAAGATTTCCCTTCAAGAATAAGCACTCACCTATGCTTTATTCCTAAGAATTCTCCCAACCCAAAAGTTGGTTTTCATTCTCACTCCTAATCATGGAGAGCAACAGATAGGAAATGCATTTTCCTACATTTTCCCTGATCTTCGAATTATAAATTCCTGAGAACATTGAGAATCTGTAACTCAAATATCAATCAAAAAAATAGTGATCACTTGTATTAGTTGGTAGACTGAGCTCAACACCAAAAGATGAAATCGACGTCTTATACAACAGTAAGTTCAAATGACATAGAAAAGCACCCATAGGGACAAATCAATGACAATGTATAAACCTAACATTGGCAACATGCCGCTAAACTAGAGGCAAAAAACAGACAACAACACCAAAGTCCTGCAATTTGAAGTGAATGAATCTTAGAAGGCATCTACATTCAGATGGAAATTTAATTTTATGCTAAAAAGTGTCAATGCAAAGACAAATCTGTGACCAAAATGGAGATCAGAAGATTAAAATATGGCTAAAATTTAGTTAAAACGAAGATGGGTGAGGCTATTTGTCACTTCAATGAATATGAGCCAAAATTTGGAACTAAACCATGATGGCGAATATAAAACCCTTAGTGACCAAATTAAATTATGTAGTAAAACTAGAGGGCTTCCAATAAACAATTAACTGATAGTTAGCTAACAGGTAAAAGTAAGATTTTCAATATTTCCATTAGAAATTGTCTCAGAGAAATAAAAATTTCAGGTAAATAATGGCTAACAGGCAAGCAAGATATGAAGTGAACTGTGCATCTGCCTTGGTGGATGTACTAATATTGTTTCGAGCAGAGCAATCTATATTGCCATTAATCCACAAAAATCCAATTAGTTTATAGTTCTAAGAATATTGGTCGTCAAAGAATTTTATTCAAAAAGTGATATACACTTATTACCATAAAAACGTTTTGACCTTAGAAGACAAGAAGAATTATAGACCTCCATGGCTAAGGGATTATACAAGTTAGTAGAGGTTAGGTAGCAAGAGAGACACACCCATTTCCTCTGAGGCCGTTACAGAAAAATCAGTTAGGATGCCATGAACTTCAAAATCCACAATAGTGTTTTCATTAAAGTGTTTTTTAAACTTAATGAAGTTAAAAAAAACATTGATCCACCATGTGGGCCCTTACATGAGAGCCATGTGCCTTGCCTCTCTCTCCATAACATGCATGCAAGCCCTAAAGAAGAGAGCCATATGTCTCACCTCTCTCTCTCCATAACGTAGCATGCAAGCCCTAAAGTAGGCCACATAACGTTACATCATGCTAATATTTCTTATTCAAATCATAAAGTAGCTCCTACCAACTCATACCCAAAATTGCCTCACAACTGGAATTTCATGCTTCCTTCCTTATCATCTGATTGGAAAGTCCATCATTAAAACATAGCCACTGGAACTGCATTGCTATGGGGTCACTTGTTTAAGCACTAAAACGGCGAGCACAAAAAGAACCTATCAAACTGCATACTCTAAGGTTGTCACAATGACTAATTCATTCGCCCATACTGGATCAACCAACTCAAAGTGCCATGACAATGGCTGACTAGAAACAAGGTATGTGTATGTCTACTACTAATAGGGTATATGGAAGTAGCCAAGTATGTGCATGTCAGTCTTGGTTTCGCTTGTAGTATTTGAGACAAACCCATGGCTTTGATTAGCCTCAGTTTTTCTTGTAGTGTCTCTCAGTCTCAGGGTTCTTGTCAGTCTTTGTTTTGCTTGTAGTAATTTGGCCAGCCTCCGCTTTTCTTATAGAATCTCTCACGGCTCCAGGTTCTTGCCAAGTCTAGGGTTTGCTTCCAGTATTTATTACAACATTGTCTTTTTTATCAGGCCCTGTTTTCTTTGCATTACTCTGGTTAGTCTCAAGCTTCTGGTCAACCTTAGGTTTTACTATACTATCTCCCATAGCCCAGGGCTTCTTCTTCTGCTCATCCTTAGTTTTGTTAGCATGATAATCTCACATAGCCTTGTTCATCTGGTTAGCCTCTGTTTTGCTTGTTGTATCAATCACAATCCTGTGGTCATGATAAGCCATGAGTTTACTTGTAGTACCTTCCATAACCTCGAGATTCTTATCATCCCCAATTTTCTCTGTATTATTCTGATCAACCTTGGCTTTGCTTGTAGTAACTGCTTTACCATCACCCTTCTGTTCAGCCTCAATTTTGTTTGTAGTTAGCCTCAATTTTGGTTGTAGTATTTACCATAGCCCCGATGATCTAGTCAGCCTATGCTTTCTTTGTATTCCTGGAATTGGGGCATGTTTTGAGCATTGATTTCTGCTCTAACAATGAAATCATTTGAGGGCGACAGATGAGTAGAATTAAACCCTACGATGGAGAGAATCATTCAATGTTAGGAGAGAGTCAGTCCTGGCAAAGGAAGGCACTATCAAAATGGAGGCATCAGTCAATCAAGGAGAGTTTCAGCACTAGGGTAGAAGCAGAAGGTCTTTCCTCTTGAGGTATCTTCTGTATTTTTTCTTCATGATTTATTTTTCCTTCACAAACATTTGTATGGCTAATATCTTCATGTTGTAGATTTCATTCACCCTAATTTCAGATTCCTTCATACTCATCTCTGATGCTATGAGGGTCTATAAGGGTATAAGGGTTTTAATGCTCAACTCATCAAACTCAGCGCTGGAAAAATGACCTAGTACATACACGAAGCCGAGCCATGTAGTTTGGTGGCATGTGCGCTATGTTTCCTAACTGCGTTGTGGCATGTTGCATGCCTCATGCGTGCCTCATAACTTACAAGACATATGTCTCTACAATACATACAAGATACAAGATATACCAAACAATACATACAATAGCTAGAGATACAAGAGATACCAAACATTTCATGCCAGGAACTAATGCTGACATTAGTTTGGATTTTTTAGAAATATTAATGAAGCAAATTCTTTTACCCCTTTTACCGATGAATAATATATATTTATAGCCTCTTTGCCTTGGGAAGAGGCCAAATAAGATAATAAAAAAAATCTTATTGGTCATGAAAATCAATGTCCCCATTTGATAGATTGAGGAAAGATATTTTATGAAACAATAACAAAAATATTAAGTTAGATTGCATACAGATTAATGTCAAACTTAAATTTTTCGATTACTATAGTCTCATGTCGCAGGGGGCAAGGACTAATAAAGAACACTCAATTCTAAAAAAAGAAAGCATGAAGATGAATAAAAAGAGAGCATGAAGATAAATAATCACTACACATTTGGGTACTCCGAATGAACCAAAGTGAGATAGCTTGGAATCCATCAATTTTTAAACTTGAACTTTGCATCCAATTTCACAAGAAATATCTCCAATATGTGCTACTCATTTATATAAAACCACTTTATGTATTGAGGACTAAGGACTACCAAGAACCGATTATTGACCAAGCAAAAGATATTATAATAATTGTATTGAGAGTTATATAGTAGTCGTTTCATATAGCTCAAAAAATGTTTATATTGGTCTGTATATTCAATGTGTAATTAGTGGATTTAAAATAGTTAATATGATAATGGTAAAATAAATATAAATTTGGAAATAATTTTGATACATGTTAATTAATATTCTGATATTTTGGAACTTTTATTAGTTTTAGTTATAAAAAAATTGTAACTCATTATATTATTTTATTTTATTTTATAATATTAAATGGATGTATTGATTAACCTTATAATATTAGAAATGTTAGTAGTAGTCAAACAACTATCATAAAAATTTAATTATGTTTTTTAGGTGGTGGTATGCATAAATTGTAGTATTGACCCCATATTGTATTAAAAGCCTACAGTTAGAATTTCCATGGAAGAATTATGATTTTTTTTTTTTGTGAATATGTTACTCGCATATTTTTTATAATTAAAATAAATAATATTAAAACATAGGTTATAATTCTTTTATTATTTTTTTTATTTATTTTACATATGATAATACATAAGTAATTTTTTAGTTTATCAGGAATTGTCTATGTACCTTTATAAAAAAGATGCACTAGCTTCTATTTAAATTGAAAACAAAAAAACATAAGTACTTTTGAGATAAATCTCAACTATCTATCATGATTACTATTAAAAATATAAAATATTCCTTGGATACTAATTTTGAGATAAATCTTAACCCTCTATCATTACTATTACTGAACATACTGATGGATGCAATTACAATATTCATATCATTATTTTTAAATATTTGTACAATATTTTTGTATTATTAACCTTTAAAAAAAACATCTAAAATTAAAATCCTTAAATATATGTATATATATATAATTTAAAGGCCTCCAAACATTTCTACCATTTCAATTTTTAGATGAAAGTAACGAAGTTTATTGAAAACAAATAGAGCTGACTGTGGTTCCACTTTTGCAAATGTGATCTCCAACGTTTTTCTTAGAATCATGTGCACAACACCCCACCCCGGAATTGACGACCATGAAAATAGCATTATAACTATGCAAGCATGGTTTGAATTTTTCGGAATACAATTGAGTTTATGAAACTTTCAGCACAATGATTAAACCATATCTATTTTTGTCTTTCTTCCATATACATTTTTCTTATCAAATTCTTACAAATCACAACTAAGGTTCAAATTGGGAATCCATCAAACAGATTTAATTTCAACACAAACATGAAAAATAATAATTAATTGATTTGAGTAAGAATTTTATTTATATGTTTTTAAAAATTGGAAATTTATTGTGTTGAAAGGCTTATTCTATAGTCCAGTGTGACCTATGTGTAAATATGTCATATTTTCAAAAAATAATAAAAATAATTTTAGCTAATCTCAACCAAAACATTAACTTAAATAATATATAGCTTAAATCTT
>APFE030059831.1:24823-48080 GCA_000404065.3 Pinus taeda
TTTTTTTTTACAAAATTGTGTTTTTAAATAAATAAATAAATTCAAGACTTTAATTTTTTAAAATAATATAGATTTCATAACTCCAATTTGTAATTGTATCATATTTACGTCGTAAGGTATTTCCTTACATCGTAAGGTATTTCCTTTGGAAATAACTCCCCTCCAGTCGTCTTTTACAATATTGTGTGCCATCCGGTGTTGGTCAGATGATTGCATTATTCTACATCATTTAATGCTTCGATGCTTTGTTGGGTGATTGAATTGTGTAATTATTATGTTCGTCCATTACTTTATTGAACTTCGTATTAGGTGCCACAAATGAAGGCATGTGCGTCTACGATATCTAAGCTCCCTTCATTTCATTAATAGTCCCCTAATTTAGCTAACAAACCCCTCAAGTAGTTTGCACAACAATTGTTGTTTGGGAGAGCCATTGGTTTTTCATCGAATGATGACTACTAGAAGTTGTTGTGGCATTGTTATTATTCATATTCTCTTGAAGGTTGGGCCTGTTTGGTGTTGCCCCTCTGATTTTGATAGCAGTCTCATCACCCATAGTTATTTTTAGCCTCTACAAACTGTGTTGAACACCATTTCAACTTTTTCTTATGGTTTCTTTGTGCATATGTATATTATCGAATTTCTAAGAATTTTTTAGACTTGGGTTATATTAACTTACATATCGTCGATGTTTCGAGTCTTCACAATGGATTTGTTGTGGCAAAGAAATTATGCATGCTGTCAAACCCGATCACAATGATCACTGATGACCTGGGTGGATATTGATGTCCACCCACTTATTCAACTTGGACCCCAACACTATTTTCTTTCAATTTCCTAATTTCTAGCACAACTTATTATTTTTTGAAATTTTTTAGGTCCTGAACTTCTGAAGCTATTTTGAGGCCCTAAACGACATTTTTTTTTGGAAAACAAACAAACTTAGAGCCTACAATAGGGGTTTGCAATTGAAATATGTTGTTCTCAAAGAGATATTTCTAACAAGGTATTGTGCATGTCAAACTAAGCTTGTATGCCAAAGTTACGACCCCAAAAATTTGATGTACAAACTAACCCCAACAGGGCCCACAAAATTTTGGTGCTTCATTTCCTAAGGTTAATTTTTTTATGTTTATGGGTTTTCATAATTTCTAAATATTAAAAAATCCTTCGAGGCTCATTGAACACAATTGAGAGGCATGTAGCCGTCACATCTCTTCTTAGAGATAAGTTAGCATTGCCCGAGCCACTTTATTTGCATTTTGCGTGTAAACAATATTTAGTATTTGCTATCAATTAATTGAAGTTCAATTTTTGTTGTATTTCTGTATTTGTGTTAAATATGTGTTTCATTATGTTCCTAAATAAATCCAGATGAACTAGGTGTGTTGATGTTTCCTCCATAGATTGCAAGCAAATCCCATCACTCAAAACATAACATAAGGCATCTGCATTTGTCTATGTTCATCCATCTACTGAATATATGGCAACTGCATTTGTCATTGTGTATCCATCTACCACAACATGTTGCACTAAAATATCAATAAATAACATGTTTATAAAGAGATTAATTGATGTAAGGTGAAGAAGAGCCTTTAAATAGTTTGTTTGTTTAATGGAGAACTATAATCCACTGATAGGTGCATTGAACATGAGCACATTATTGGGTACCACTCTACATCTAAGCAAACATTATTCAATTTCTTTTTATTTTTTATATGGTAAAGTTTAGTGAGCAATTAAGAGTACATGGTTGTCATGGGCTTCAATCCGAGTACAACAACACGAGATGGCACATATCGAAAATCTATTGTTTATAATTTTGTGTTTAAACTAGAGCAGGTATAATGGCCACTTGGGGAATCATAGAACTACAGGTATTTAGAAGGTAGGTTTGGATTCCTAGCAGGCACATGCCATTCCTTTTCTAGCCACAGAGAGGAAGAGCCATGGATGGAGAAGGACAAAGAGCCATGGACAAAGCAGGACTTTGGGATGACAACCATACTTTTTTTTAATCCATAAGGAACTGTGGTAATCATCCTAACACTATATTGCAAGACCATGAAAGGGGGAGAGAGCTAAGGATTCTTGTTACTGCAAAACATAGATAAACCCACCTAGACGAGCAGGATGAAGAGCGGAACGAAGAGCCATAGAACAACAGGATGTTGGGTTGACATCCATACTCTTTTCAAACCATAAGGGATAGTGAGAAACAACTAACTCTTGATTGCAGGATGATGAAGGAGAGACGTTGATATAACCAGTCAAAAAGAGGAGTAGAAAGAGGATGAAGGCACAATGACAATCTCTCAAAACAATGCGTGACTATTGGGAGCACACACTAATATAGAGATTTTGCAAGAAAAAGGATATTATAGTAGTTTTTTAAAAACTATATATACCAAGGAGAACAAAGCTGGTGAGAAGGTTATCAAAGTTGATAACAAGACATCATATGTGGGAACATAAAACCAAGAAACACATAGACTTTTAATCATGATTTCTAGATAAGCATATGATACAGGTTGAAGAACGCAAACCATTGTGGTTGTCTCAAGGAATATTGAGGGTTCGTTCATCCATTTATTTTCCAAGTTTCTCGCTAGTTTTTTCCATTGGCGGGACTTCATACATTTTGAATTGTTACTCCTTATAGATCATGGCAATTTGGAAATCATTGATTGGTTAGATTTTAAGCTTATGTGGTTTATTTTGGAAAATTGTGATTCAAATCATCCACAATATTGTGTGCATCTTGTCAACGTTTCAAATCCCAACAAAGATCCATCTTCAGGACATAAATTCTGAGCGATAGATTGAAAGAGGAGCTTACTGACCAAAACCAAATAAATTGATTGGTTATTTCTTGGACACCCCAACCGAGTCTTTAATTTTTTTCGTGGAGGTATATATCTCATATATCCTCGGGGATTTTTTTGTACCTGTCAACTGCTCCTTCCCCTCTTCATTTTTCGACACCTGGAAATGAGACTTTATAACTGGTAGTTTTTCCCGTCTCCAGCCATTGGATCGGTTCTTTATCTTTATGCTCCTTGACCTGTAATCTATCATTTTTATTCGACATCTATACTCCCTACATTTATTATCGATCCCTAAATCGTCATCCATGCAAGAGCCCACATCCCTCGATTCCGAGACTCTCATCGCACTTACCATTGTCGTTGAATCCCGCGCCCAAACCTTTCCTCATAGCGATGCTCCTCACGACCTCGATTATTTTCACCCTTCTGGTCTCTCTGCAAACCATCTTTACCGGAAGATTTTCTAGAACGTTCCTCTTAAGAATCATGTTGGTAATCCATTCCGCCCTTTGAAGGTGAAAGACTCTCCTTGGTGCTTGCAACTTAGTCCTGAGACGTTTTGCGAAATCACGAGCGATTAAAGTTGCATGCCCTTCTCGACGAGTAGCAATTTTTACACCTTTCAGGAGAACAAATTAAGTTGTGGATGACCTCTTTCTGGGTTCTGAAACTTGGATACTTCCCTCGTATTAGCATGTTGCAGAACGATTGGGTGTGTTTTCATTTTCTTCGCCCAACGGATGTGGCACTCATTCTTGGACTGCCTTGGGTTAGAGGCAAACATTTCTTTCTTTTACAAGCTTGGCAAGTTGGATTCAACCCTCTCTCGGCCACCCCTCGAATGAAGATCATTTGGGCCAAGATGTTGGGCCTTCCATTTGAACTTTGGACCCGCTCAGCGATCATCAACCTCATTAATTCCATCGAAATTTTCTATTATTGGGACAAAAGGAGCTCAGGACGGATGGATAAAATAATTGCTTGGGTTCTTGTTGAGGTTGATCTTGGAGGTGGTCTTATTTAAAGTCTCGACCTATCTTGGGACTCATTCACCCGTAACATTGGTATTGGCTACTAGGGTATTCCTTACAAATGTCTGATTTTCCATTCGATGGGTCATCTTCATGATACCTGCTCAGGACATTTTCAAACAGATCGATATACTTGTTGGAGGCGCACCAAACCACCATCGATTGGGGCACATAATAGGTCTTTCTCGCATGATCCCTCCTCAACATCTCCAGGTATTCCACTACCTTCATTTGTTCTCTCCTCACCTCCTACGCCTTTTTCCTCCCCTATATTGTCTTCAGTCGCTTTGCCGGATGAGGTTTCTAATGAACCTTCTACACCTTCTGCTATCTTTCCCTCCATGGATTCCCCATTTTCTGGTCCTGACCAACCCCCTGCTCCTTTACCTTCCAGTCCCTTGGTCCCCCCTTCCTTTGACATGCATTTCATTCCTGCTTCTCCTACATCTCCCTCCTCTCTAGATCGAGAATTAGATACTCCTTCATTCTCAGACTCTTTTGGGATGGAGCCTCTGTCTATTAAGAAATATTTCTTCCACCATAGGGATGGGAAAGTTCTCTCTTCTACATCCTTTGCTACTAGAAAACCATCCATCCCTCACAAGAAGAAACCTATCAAATTTAATAATTGATCCTCTTTTCTTACCTTTGCCTCTCCATTTGAAGATTCCATGTCTTTACTTGGTGATATATCTATTGCAACTTCTCCTGACAACCGGTTCCTTAGAGAAAACATGCACGTCTCTTTGGTTACCCCATGATCATTCTATCCTACAAAATTAGAGGATTGGGGGCTAGTCACAAATCTTGCTCCCTAAAAGGTCTCATTCTCAGATACCATCTGGATGTGATTTTGTTACAGGAAACTATGATTCCCAAGGAGAAATCTTGGGAAATTCTTCTCAATACGTGCCCTAGCTGGCATGTTTGTGCTCATAGTTCTAGTAGTCATCTAGCGGTTTAGAAGTGGCTTGGAAGCCTTTTTGTCTTAATCTTTTGGCTTATCTGACTCTTGTAAGTATCCTTCTTTCTTGACACCAACGGGATCCTCTAACCGGATTCTTATTATCAAAATGTATGTACCTTACTCAGGCAGGCAAGTTTTCTGGGAACTGGTTTTGAACTCTGGATTGCTAGATCTTTCCTCACTTATTGTGGTCGGAGATCTCAATTTGATTGTTGATGTTAAGGAAATTTGGGGACACAAGGTGAAGGATGAAAATTTGGAGGCATACTTCAAGGCACTCTTCTATTCATTGTCCCTCCATGATATCACTCCTATCAAGATTGTACCCACCTGGAATAATGGAAGGACGGGGACTAATGGAATATCCAAGCAGTTAAATCGTTTTTTTATTAAGGAACATATGGCAGTAGGATTGCATAACCTTACATCTTCAGTTATCCCTTCTTTTGAATAAGATCATTTACCGATTACTCTTTCCTGGGTTGTGGAGTCTGGGCATAAGGCCCTTCCTTTCCAATATAATCACACATGGTTAGAGCATGCAGTG
Organism: Pinus taeda; assembly: GCA_000404065.3. NCBI lineage: Eukaryota > Viridiplantae > Streptophyta > Pinopsida > Pinales > Pinaceae > Pinus > Pinus taeda. The sequence continues at coordinate 30,197 of APFE030059831.1, forward strand.
TTCTTTGATATTGTACACAAGGTCTGTCGAGAGTCTCAAATACAGTTAAGTCACATGGTTAATTTCTGCTACAAATTAACATGCTTGAAAAAGGAGGTCCATAAGCGGGTTAATATTTTGAAAATTAATGAGACTCAGACTCTAGTTTTCATTGAGAGTTCAATTCTGGAGCTTTCTGATTTGAACCACCTACTCTTCCATTCTGTAGTTCATCAATCTCGGATTATGGAGTTGGAAGCTAATAAGCATGTGTTCTACAAATCACTCGAACTATCTTGGAGATTAAAAAGTACGGCAAATTGGGTTGTGACCGAGGAAAAGAACACAAAGTTCTTTCATAGATTTCCATCAATGCAGAGGCAAGAAAATTGTATCTGGAGCATTCGGGATGAAGTGGACTCCACTTATACATCTCAATCTGATATCGAATAGGCTACTTATATTCATTTTAAAATTTTCTTCTCAGACAGAGTCCATTCTTATCGAGACCAAATGGATTTTATCAATCTCATGCCGAAGATGGCACAGGATGAAGAGAATTTGATTTTGGGCGATATGCTACAATTGAAGAAATACATGATGTATTACAAGCTGCATGCGTCAAGGACAAGAGTCCTGACCCTGATGGGTGGGGGGTCAAACTATACTTGCATTTCTTTGACACTATGTCCAAAGACCTTCTGGATGTGGTGGAGGAATCCAAGGTATAGGGATACGTTTCTAGTGCCTTTAATGCTACATTTATTGCACTTATCCCCAAGATGAAGTATCTTGTCACATTTTGAGACTCTCGGCCTATTTCTCTCTACAATGTTGTTTATAAGATTATCTCTAAGCTCCTTGCAGTCAGGCTAAAATTATATTTGTCAGTTCACATCTCTCCAAAACAATTTGGTTTTATTAAGGGGCAGCAGATCCAGGATGCGGTGGCTACTGCTCAAGAATGTCTTCATACTATTAAGTTAAGGAGACAAAAATTATGTCTTATGAAAATTGATATCAACAAGGCTTTTGACTGTGTAGACTAGCATTTTCTGATATTAATCCTATTCAAAATTGGAATATCTCACCAGAATGTCATCTGGATCATGGCATGTGTGATTTCTGCTAATTTTGCAAATATCATCAACATATATCCTACTTCCTTTTTCAAATCTTTTAGAGGTTTGCTCCAGAGGTGTGCACTATCTCCTCTTCTTTTCATTCTGGTCATGGAAGCGCTCAGCAGGAGGATTGTTGACTATAGGGATAGGGGACTGATCACTTGTATTACTATGACCTGTCAAGTGAAGGTCACTCACTGCATGTTATTGGATGATCTCCTTTTCAGCGGTGTTATTTCTATCTCAGAGTGGAAATGATTTCATCACATCCTTGTTTCTGTCGGATCTGTTTCTGGCCTATTTATGAATTCTATCAAATCAAAATTGATAACAGAACATGAGAACGCGAGAGAGGTTGAACATATTTGCCAACTTTTTGGGATCAAAACCCGATCATTGGACTATGGTTTCACTTACCCGGGATTTCACATTAAACCGAATTGTTACCAGATTTTGGATTACGGTTGGATCATTACAAAAATTGAGAAAAGAATTAATCACTAGCCCCACAGGTGGCTTACCATGGGGGATAGACTTGTATTGATTAAATTTTTACTACAATGTATTTTTGTTTTATGGATGCATCTTTACATGTTGCCAATGACCATTATTAAAAAGATCGATGCCATTCTCGCTAGCTTCCTATGGTCTAGTATAGGTGATCATAAAAAGACCCATCTTGTCCATCAGGTTACTCTTATCAAAGTTGTTGACAGTGGGGGATGGGGGATCCTCGATGCTCTATCTTTTAATCATGCACTTGTTTGCAAGAGTTTGCGGAGAGGTTTGACTGGTAGGGGCGTATGGTCACTGATTATTCATGGAAAATACATGGCCTATAAGGACATAGAGGACTGGATTAAATATGGCGACATTATCACACCCTCTTCCTCTTATATCTGGTGATGCATGATGAGAATCCGGCATTGGCTTTTCACAAGTCTTTATTGGGAGGTGGGCAATGGAAACAGGACAATAGTTGGCTTAGACATCGTAAAAGGTCTTATGGGCTCTCATATCCTAATTTCTCCTCTTCTCCAACATTTGCACAATAGAGATATGTTCCTTTTCTCTCACATTGTCTCTCATAGGGTTTCATATCCTCACATTCAATCTTGGTATCAGGCAGAGGACATTGAACTTATGCGTTCATTGGCTACAGAATGGGACATCTACATTAGACAAGTTGAGGCTGCTGGAATTTATCTCAATGAAGAGATGGACAAGATGACCTGGGTTGGTAACACTTTCCAGAGCCAAATTGCGGTACGTGATATCTACAAACATATCACCAATCCACTTACAACTATTGAGGTTCCTAACCAGCTGCATAATATTTGGAGATAGGAGCTCCCATTAAAACTTAAATGCTTTGGATGGTTGGCACTTCATGACAAAATACTCACCTAGAGTAATGTCTCAAAGTGGCTTCTATGGACCTGGTATCTTCCCGCTTTATATGATTTATTCGAAGGATGTTTCACATCTCCTTATTAACTGTCCTATAGTTGCAAAAATCTAGCATACTGTTACACTTATTTCAGATTGATGGACACTAGATGCATCTCAACTTGGAGGCTTGCTTCAAACTATGGTTTACTAATCAGGAGTTCTGTTCCTTACCTTTTTATATCATCTAGGACATATGGAGATGCAGGAATAGTAAGATCTTTGAACACAAGAAGGTGGAAATTAGACAAAATTTCTTGGAAATCATGGCATATTTTTCAAAGATAGGCCTCATGAAGCATGACATCAATTAGAGACAGTTCATTACTCAAGATGTTTGGAGGAAGTTTATGTTTGGAGGAAGTTTCCAGTTGGCTTCTTTGATGGTGCATGCAACAATACTAAGTGTGGATGTGGTGCCCTCATTGTTAGGGAACCTGGACATTATTTTCATTTATGGTGGGAAGGTGGCAAGGGTACCAATAATCGAACAAAAATTATTGCACTCTGGGGTCTCCTATACTTGGCTCAATGGCTTAACACCAAAGATATTCAGATATTTAGGGACTCAAAAGGCTGCATTGATTGGATCGAAGGGCTCAACTGCTTTCAGCTTGCAATGATGTCATATTGGATGAAGCACATTCGATCCATAGTGCGTACCTTTCAGCACATCTCATTTACACACATTTTCTGGGAGCAAAACCATATTGCAGATATGCTTTCCAAAAGAGGTGTGACTAGAACACCTGGGGTAATATCATTCGCTTCATATATTCAAGATAATAGGGTCGACACTGGTAACTTTCATATTTTCTAATTTTTATGAACTTAGATTTTGAATATTTGAGAGTTAACATGTTTTTGATAGGACTGATCATGTCTGTAAAATGGTCTATTTTTTTTTGAAAGTCCATTTTGAAAAAATGTAAGTGATTGGATTTTGTTTGACTTTTTGGTTCCAACCTGCCATTGTTAAACTATAAAATTGAAAAAAATGTTCCTATGCAAGAAACAATAATATGAATAAACTAAGATCTAAGTATATGTACTCTTTTTTATATATAAAAAATAGTGTATTTTTTCTTTTTAGAAAAAAAAAAGGTATAATGGCCACTTATAGATAAGGTTCCTAAAACTCTTTGCATCAACCATTATGGAATTAATTTTAGGAAACGGAATTAATTTTAAAGGAAACTCACAACACACAAACCTAAAATGGAGAGCTATGGATGGTACATTTATCATCAACAATGGACGAAAGAAGAATTGTATGCCCTTTCACTTTCTTTAATTGTAAAAGGAAAACTTGACCACATTCATGTGCAGGTCTATGTTTCTGTCTATATAACATGATTGTCAGATTTAAAATTATGACGGAAAATACGATGCTTTAGTGATCTCGTGCAACTGTAGCGGGATTGTTGAACTTGTGAATCTGCCACCTCGCCCTCGTATTCCCGACTGAATTTCTATTGAGTAACAAAGACTATATAGTTTCGCTGGTTAATGTGTGTCGTTCCAACGATAAGAATAAGGCTGCATAGCTAGTGTTTCCCTGCCATATAGTTTAGTTATTGAATTTTGAAATGTATGAATTAATTATTGTGTTTGAACAAGAGCTACTTTGTAGATATTCTTGCTTATTTTAAATATCCTTAAATTAGAGTAAGAAACAAATAAGACATACATGAATGAATAAATATTAAAATTAAAAATAATAAAACTTTAAAATTTTATATCATTCTAAATAATAGAAAATGTCTTTAATGTACTTTTTACATTGTACAGTTCTGAAAATTAATATTAAAGTGGATTATGGTGGGTTGTGCATGATATAATTAATTGTTGAGGTCGGTGAAATCAATATAATTATTTATGGATGTTGATGTTAACATGAATACAGGTCTTTTCATTTAATGCATATTTTCACAAATTTTCAATCAGAATATGAACTAGTTGCGTCATTTGAAAAAAAAACCAAGTCAGCCACCCATAGGTGATAAGAAAAGCGAATAGGCACTAAGCATTTGCTAGTATTATTTAAGATGGATTTATAAGAGTATAATGTACTAATAAAGTACTAATAAGATGGATTCTTAAACTTTGGAAAGTATAAAATACTTGAAATGTTTGAATAAGGGCTACATTGTAGATACTCTTGCTTAGTTTAAGTATAGTTAAGTTACGGTCAAAGATATACATGAATGGGCAAACAAATTTATTTATTTATTTTTATTTTTATTTTTTTATTTTTTTTCAGTAGTCCTACAACATTGCTAATGACCTAGGACTAGGAATAGTACCTCAAACAACTAGAATAGCGTGGATCAGAAATAGTACCTCTAACAACTAGAGTAGTGTGGAAAATTAACAATAACTAGAAACAAATAATATTGAGTTTCTCGTATTGGAGAAAATCTATCAGTAAAATATATTTCTAATATAAAATATATAATATTTAAATGATAACTAAAATTAAATGTAAAAAAATATATAATTATATGGTAAATAAAATAAAATACAAAATATAATAATGATTTTTTTTTTTTTTTTTTTTTTTTTTTTTTTTTTTTTTTTTTTTTTTTTTTTTTTTTTTTTTTTTCGTGTAAAAAGTCGTAATTTTATTCATAAGACAAAATTACATTTTGTAGATGCTAAAAAACATATGCAAATGATTTGTTCCTGTTTTCACAGAAACCAAAAAATAATAAAAAAAATAAAAATGCTATTCTTTTCTCCCTTTCTTTTTCTCCACCTTTCGTCATCCTCCAGTGTTGAGGTAGTACTTATAATGGATAGCTGATTTTCGGATATAGTTATGGGAGAGTCCTTGTTCAACTCAGATCTTTCTGATCCATGAGTTCTCTTATTGCCAGATATTTCCTTTCCTGTTGGCTGGGAAGCTTGTTGCTCCAAAGGGTTACTGGGGGCTTCCTCTTTCTTTAGTGTGTTGTTCTGGACTTTTTGTTCATCCATTTATGCTTTATATTTTGTAGTCTCTGCTATGTCTTCTTCTTCATCCAATGGATCTATATGTTGCCATCCTTTAGGCTTCCTCTCTTGCTTCTTGCTCCATTTGGGGATGTTTCTTGCCTGTGGACAAGCACTGAGGAGGTGGCCTGTTTGTAGATATCCATGACATCGAAACGCTGTATTTTCGTAATCCAAGGGTTGTATCCACTGTGTCTTGTTGAAAATTCAGTGTTATACTTTCTAGTAGTCCCTGACTAAGATCAAATTCAGCATAAATTATGGTGAAAGTAAATATTCCCTTTGTGAGTCTGTCTCCATCAGTCTTTAGAAATTTTCCCAAAGTGTTCCCTATGGCAACTAAAACCTTGTGGTGCCAGAAGTGTAATGGAAGGTTGTGCAACCTATCCCAGATTGGCATCTTTGATACCACCATTGTGTTGGCATCAAAATCTGGAAACCAAGGGGTCATGAAGAGCCCTGCGCTGCCCCAGAACCATGGTCCCTTGTTGAGGATATATTCCTTTTCCTATTCTGTATTGAATCTTACTATAAAAAACCCCTTGGGGCATAAGTATATTTCATAGTTTGGTGTCCATGTAGTATGTATTCAATGGTGCAAAACATCATATTTGGGCCAAAATCCATTAAATATACAAATAATTGAGTGGGAATAAAGATCTGAGTACAAAGCATTTACCTCAAGCATTGCAATGGTGAGAGCAGGATTCTCAGTTTTTGTTCTACAATGTAGGGCTATGGAAGTTCAGGTGTTGTTGTTGGTTTAGTCTGCACTTTCCCTTTACCTGTGACTGCATCCTTGAAGGGGCCTTTATTCTTTGAGCTGGTTCAAGAACATCCACCCCGCAGACGAAGATTAATGATGATGGTCGAGTCTGTAGTTATGTTGTAATCCTGAAGGGTGTAGTTATCCTGTAAGATGTGTCCCATGTGGATCAGATTTTGCCCCTGTATTGGTATACCAAGGAGGTTCTGTATTTTATATCTGAGATCCTGGATCCTACTGCCCTTCCAAAGCCTTAAGCAATAATTCCTGCCTTCCGATGTTTTGATAAAGAACTGTGTGAGATCCGTCTCTGTATGGTATGAATCTGTCTGAGAATGACCTCGATCTGTTGCCCAGGTCATCCTGTTCCAAACCACTAGATCACCGTCGTTCTGCTTGTGTATCAAGCCTTCTTCTGTGTTTTGGGCCTATGGTTCAAGGCAAAGGTGTCCTTGTGATTGCGTGCCCCTAGATCTGGGCTTTGTGTGGGTTGCTCAATCTTCTAAGTACCTGATCTATTAGATCATTAACGGATCTGAGAATATCATTGCCTTCTATGATGGGAATGATCGACCCAGATCTAATCAATGGCCATACAAATGCAGCGATGCCAAAATCAAGATTATGGATAAGGTGTACGAAAGGCAAGTTGTCCCTTACCTCAGGGTCTATGACGTATAGGCTGCCATATCCAACACTGTAGGCGTCAAAACTCCCTTGACTGTGGGGTCGAACAAACGCAAAACAGATATCTGTAGAAACCCTCACCGTCTCCTTCGTGTACGCTCCATCTCTGTTGCCCACATGCCCTTTGCATATCAAGCCGCTCAAGTTGTCGTCTCTGCAACCCATCGCCGCCCCTCGATACGTTGTTCCGCAATCTTCTTGCCCCATGGGATTCTTTGTGCTTAGGAATATGGATGTGCCAAGAGAACGCTGGAGGGTTTGGGCCATGGGCCTCCTTGCAAAGGGCGTGGGTACCATGCGGCCATTGGAGCTGCTTCTGCTCAGTGGCTCCCATCCCTTGTGAACTAAGTGCAGGGCGGTTGATGCACGGGTGTCCATCGTTACATCGCCTCAAAACCTTGCAACCAAAATAGTTTCCAGTCTTTTTTAATTCCCTCATTAACAAAACAAAATATAATAATGATGACAATTTTGAAAAAATAATCCAAAAAAATTTAGTTGAAAAGTGGGAGTGCAGTCAAAAGGCAAATGAATAATCCATGTTATAGAACGAAATTGTATAGGTCTACGTCTTAAGGAAAATGTGATAAGTTAGATATAAATAAGATATATAAACATCTTGTTGACTAAATAAGCTATATAAGTATTATCCAATAAATATTTGTTTGATTTTAGTGATGTAATGAATATAAAGCATTTATAAAAAGTTTGTATATTAAATATAAATTAAGTAGTTGATAAGTATTATTGGGTATTAATTCATACTAAATATCAAAATTTTTTTTTTATAATATATTTCACATTGTTAATACTAAGAATTATATAAATTAATAAAAAAAATATTATATTTAAATAATAAAGTCATCATTAATTAGAAATAATATGTAGATAATTTTCTAATAAAAATAAGTTTAAAAATAACATTGATCAATTAACCTAAGTAATAAGTGTTCAATAACAATTATAGACATAATATAAAAATTTTAAATTTAATTTAAAAACAAAAACAACATAACCACATTTGAGATAACTCTCAATACTCTATTTTGTATATTATACAAATATGTGATACAAATTAAACCAATATCATTTTTTAATAATTATTAAAAACTTTATTTCAAAAGTAAACACATCTAAAAGCTTAATTATATTAATATACAATATCAAATATATAATATTTAGATCTAATAATATGTATTTCAACTCAAATAATATTTAATACACAAATATATTATTTAGGTTTAAAAATAATTGAAATTTTATGATTCAATAATAATTTGATTTGAATACATTATTTTTCAGTGAGTAAACATTATTCAGTTATTACAAACAGGTTGTTTGTTCGAAATAATTGCCTAAAACCACAAACTTTAGCATAAAAATCATAAAGTTTTTTTAATAAAAAAATAATTGAAAAATTTATTTTTAAAATAATATTATTCAATTCACTGGAAAAATTAATCTAAATCCATGTGTTATATCTGAAAATACGGGATAGAAAGATCCTAAATTTAAAAGTAAAAAATGAATTTTTTCTCACTTTATAATGGCAAAGTAGATTGCATTTTAAGATTAATAGGAAAAAATTGCAATTAAAAAAAAAATTACAAAGACAAAGTTGACTTAAAAAAATCAGGAAAAAGGTTCTAATTTGTTCTAAACGGTCCATGATCCTTATGCATAATCTAAATATAAGAGTACAAAATTAGAAGTAAATTTAAAAACACTGCAACATTTATCTTTATCTTTATAAAGACTACATGGAACGCACTTTGAAAGAGGGATGATAAGTGCTTAACACTATGGGATTAGTTAAAGGTGGTTTACATGGGACGACGCTTTGATCGGAGGCTACCCCTCGAAGTAGTGGGTCTAAATCTTTTCAAGTCACCGAATGACACCTATCCCTATAAGTCAAATCTTTTCAAGTCACCCAATGAGATAGTCTGTGCTTCAAGATCCACCACGTGTAAGGCCAGCAACGGTATTACATTGATGTCTCATATTTTACAGGGTACATCGTACATATCCATCATCATTGCTCAATAAGAACCAACCTAAATCAACCAATCACAATTTAAAAAACTCAAACTAAAATATTAAAAATTATATCTATATATATATAATATATAATTTGATTTTATAGTATTAAATTACAAGTCAATTAAAAATACAAATAAATAAAATTAAAATATTTATAAAAATAACTAAATTCATTTATAATGTAGACTTTAGAACATTGTCATTTAATTTTTATGTAAATTGGATTAATTTGTTAAAAATACATAGTACATATTATCATTACAAAATAACACTCTAACCAATTAAAATGTAGAAAAATTAAATTTAAAAAAAAAACAATAAAAAATAATTTATTTTTTTTCAAAGCTAAATATTCAATAAGATAATTTAATTTGGGATAAATTTAATATTAATATGAATATTTTCTTGAGTACTTTATTACCCTGCAAAGCAAATAATAACTCTTGCACATTTGAAACTTGATAGCGTCCCCAAAGTGTTGTGAATTTTGTTGCAACGGTCATTTTCTTTCAAGAAATTCGCCCCGATAACCTGATTGGTCGAGGGTTTTATATGTGTGTGATTCGAAACATATACATGATTCAAAACGCTTGTGAAGATTTTGTTATTACCGTTAAGCTAAGCTAAGCTAGTAATCTGGAAGCGAGAACTGAAAGGCTTTCTTTGGGATCATTCTATTCTATGAAGGAAAAATCATAATCATAATCATTAGAACGAATATTATTATTGCTTCAACAGAAGATTATGATTCAACAAGAAAATGTTGCTTGCAACAGCGGTCGATAGAGGACATTCTAGAGCTTAATTAAACATTTATATATAATATATCAATAGGATAGTTGTTATGTATGTGGGCTGAAACTGAATAATTAGCAATCATGTTTATACTTTAACCCACACACAATTTTGTTTGTAATTAGTAATCACCATGTTAGGTTTTGAGATAGAATTTTATATCACTATGTAAAGAGTTTTGAGACAGAATTTTATATTACCATGTAAAGAGTTTTCTTTTAAGGTATATTTTTGGATAATATTAAAATTAGTTAATTATTTATTTGAAAATTATATTTTATACATATTATTTTTTGAACTTCAGTATTTCTTAGAGATTTTATCAAAAATTCATTGTTAAAAAGATAATGGTGTTGAACAACTGAAGAATCAATTTTATTGATGGATTGGACAACATAAAGCTCTACATCAAATTATCTTACAATAAAAAATATATATAGTGTTCATACATCTAGGGAAGTTAGAACAATTACCTAATAAATAGGAACTAATTCCTAATCTAAGGCTCTAGTGAACCGAATCTCTCCATATTTACATATTCTCTATTATCTTCAACACTCCCCCTTAATGGAGAAAGGGGTTCACAAGTATTCCTAACATTTCCCTAAACAATTCAAACTTGATTCTACCAAGAGACTTAGTAAATATATCAGCTACATTATCACATGAACTTACAGTATTTAACACATATTTCCTTTCGCTGCACCTTTTCTCTAACAAAATGAAATTGCATTTCTATGTGCTTGGTGTTTTTATGGAACACCGGATTATAAGCAAGTTTGATAGAACTTTGGTTATCACATTTCATAACCGTGGCTTCTGTTTTCTCTTCTCCTGCATCTTGGAGAAGTCTTCGTAACCAAACTACTTCACATATTGTTGCACACATGGCTTGATAGTCTGCTTTTGTCAAGGACAAGGCTACAATATGCTGCTTTTTATTGCACCATGAAATGACCCCGGATCCAATACTGAAAGCGTATCCTGTAATGGATCTTCGATTGTCCAAGTTTCTCGCGCAATCACAGTTTGTAGATCCTATCAGTCTAACATCAAATGAATCAGAATATAAAATGCCAAAATCTAAGGTTCCTTGTAAATACCTTAGTACTCCTTTTGCTGCAATCTAATGGTTCTCATGAGGCTAAGACATATACTGGCTCAATACACTGATTGCGTAAGCCAGATTAGGCCTAGTTGTACTCAAATAAATGAGACTCCCAACCATCTTTCTGTACAACGTTGTGTCTACGTCTTTCGAACCATAATTAACCTGTAATTTGTTGTTCTGTTGTAGTGGTATAAATGCAACCTTACACTAATCCATTTTAAACTTGTTCAACAAACCTTGACATACTTACCTTGGGACAAAAATGTCTAGCCTGAATCTCTCTAGACTTCTAAGCACAAACAATAATGTAGTTCTCCAAGGTCTTTCATTTCGAACATCTATGATAATTGTGGCTTGATTTCTTCAATGTGTTTGTCTGCATTTCCTGTCATAATCAAATCATCTACATACAAAGAAATCAATACAATCCGCCCCTCATCATCATACACAGTATACAAGTTAGGATCATTTTTGTTCTTGATATACCCATGCTTAAGAAATAATGAATCTATTTTTTCATACCAGGATCTGAGAGTCTATTTTAGTCCATATAAAGCCTTCCTTAATTTGCAGACTAAATGCTCTTCCCCTTTCTTGACAAATCCCTCTAGTTGCATTAGATATACTTCCTCTTTTAGATCTCCATTTAAGAAAGCAGACTTTACATCTAGATGGTGTATATTCCAGTGGTGTTTAGTAGCTAATGCAATAATCATTCTAATTGTGTTTAATTTAAATACCAAGGTAAATGTTTCCTCGTAATATATACCTTCTTTTTGGGAATACCACTTTGCGATCTGCTTAGTTTTATTTTTATCTATAGATCCGTTTGCGTTAAAGTTTAATTTGTATAGCCATATGCACCCTATGGGTTGTTTACCTTCAGGACACTGAACTAAATTCCAAGTATTATTTTTAATAATAGATTCATATTCCTCCTGCATTGCTTCCCTCCATTCATTACTTTGACTAACTTCATTAAAAATAGAAGGTTCAGCAATGTTCAACATACTAGTAATAAGCGCATGATCCATGTATCTGGCTGGCAATTGTATTTGCCTACTTGATCTTATGAGTGATGGAGTGGCTTCAAACCTGTTATGATCTCCCCTTTGCACACTGGTTTCAAACCTAATTTGACTAGCAACTTCTTCTTTCTCCTGCTACTAATGCTGCTGCTCTTGCTATTGCTGCTCACCGACCCCTGTTTCATAACCTTCTTCTGACAGTAAAGGCACATGCCATTCTTCATCACTATGAACAGGGTTCCCATCATCTACCTGTTCATGAAATACCACATCTTTGCTTGCAAACACCTTGTGAGTCGAAGGATTAAACAACTTATAAGCCTTAAACTCATTGCGGTGTCAAAAGTACACTTAATGGCTTTTAAATCTAACTTCTTCCTATCTTCTTTCGAGACATGAGCAAAAGCCTTACATTCAGAGACTCTAAGATGACTTACTGCAAGCTTGAAGCCAAACAACGCTTCGAAAGGAGTTTTATAATCCAAATGCGTAGTAGGACTCCTATTATTAAGATACACTATAGCGTTTACAACTTCTGCGCAAAAATCATTGGTCAGATTCTTACCTTTCAACATATTGCGGGCACACTGCACGAGGGTTCTGTTTTTCCTTTATGTAATCCTGTTTTGCTGAGTGTAAGGTGTTGTGAAGTGTTGTTGTATTCCATGTTCTTTGCGGTGTTTGATGAAGTCACCCTTCTTGAATTCTCCACCTTGGTCTGAGCGAATAATTTTGATGAACTTTCCTGTTTGCTACTCAATCATACTTTTGAATTGCTTGAAGTATTCGAAAGCATGAATTTTCTGCCTGAGTAAATACACCCAGGTGAACTTTGTACATTCATCAACAAAAATAAAAAAAATAGTAGGCCCCTCCTAATGACCTTGTTTGCATTGGCCCACATAGATCAGTGTGTACAAGTTCAAGTATATCCCTTTGCTTCCTATCAACAATAACAGGAAATTCATCTCTATGTAATTTACTAAGGGCACATGCTTCATAGTCAACATGCATACTCTTCAAAATAGGAAGGCAATTCAACATACATTTTTTTCTGAAGATGTAGTAGGTCATTGAAGTTTATATGTCCAAATCTCTGATGCCAGAGATTCTCTGCAAACATGGCTGATGATGCCAACGCTTGATGTGACACACTTCTGACATCTAGTTTATACAATCCTCCTACATGTACACTTGTTGCAATGGAATTCGTCTGATGCAACATGTCTTTAATTACACAATGAGATTTAAAGAACTCTACCTTAAGATCCTGATATGTTATTATAGATACAAAAATTAAGTTCTTTTTAATCCCAGGTATATAGATAACATCATGAATATGCTTAATGTTTCCATCAGGTAGTATGATAGGGACATCACCATATCCCTTGATTTCATACCCTGTATCGTCTCCAAGGTATACCTTCGTACCAGTGTTGGATTCTCTGAAATTTTTAAACCATTGCTTCCTACCTGTCATATGGGAGGAGGCTCCTCAGTCCACGAACCAGAGTTTCCTTAGTCCACGAACCAGAGTTTTGCTTCATCCTCCTTAATTGACAGTGCAGAATCAGATACAAACAATTTGATATTCAAATTTTGATCTGCATCAGCTAGATGGCCTGCATGCTTCTTATGTCTTGTTGACCTTCATCAAACTTCTTCTTCCGACAATGTTTAAACATATGACCAAATTTACCAAAATAAAAACATTTTGGTCTTAAATCACTTATGTTTGGAGACATATATTGAGATGGAGGTGGCTTTCTTTGTGGGGTTCCTTCACTTTTGTGTGCTACATTTGTCTTTCCTCTGAAGGGCTTATTCTTTGCCATTAGGGCAAGATTTGAGCTCTGGGGTTTTAGGGTCATCTGCCTTTCCTCCTCATGCATTAGGATCCCCGTCAATTCTTCAAACTTGGGGAATTTTTCTCTCGCATTCAACCCAGTGATGAACATTTGATAGTTGTCAGTCATATCATTCATGGTAATCGTGACCAAATCAGTGCCTGATATTGTTTCGCCAATGTTGCCTAGCTTAGTCTTAAGCTCCTTGATACAAGAGATGAATGTTGCTACTGATTCATTCTCCTCCATTTTAATGGAGAGAATCTTGCTCTTTAGAAACAATAGGTGATTTGTGTTCTTGATCTCGTACAAGTCTTTGAGAGTCATCGAGATGTCTGTTGCAGCTTTACAATCTCGAATGTGAGAAATAATGCAATCTTTCACAAACAATTTGAGCAACACCTTTGCCTTGTTCTCCCTCTTTTCCCAGTCTTGGATTGTCGCTGTTGTCACACCTGTAGCTAGGGTTCGTTTCAACTCATCACTGTTTGTGATCGTCCATGCGTTTTGCCCCTCCAATAAGGTCTGCAACTTAAATTTCCAATTGAAGTAATTGGAACTGTCAAATTTATTGATCTCGTTTAGATAGGCCTCTGCCATCTGATTGTTCATCTTGACACAAAAAAAAAAGAAACAACCTCAAACCAGATCCGAAGATTCAATTTTATAAAATTGCCGCAATTCAAAAACCTTCAATTACAAAAGAGCCCCTTTTTATTTTTATTTTTTAAAAAAAAGAAAAAGGCATCCCCTTTAAAAAAAAAAACCTCTTCCCTTTTTGGATGCATGTGCGCACAAAAAAAATGAAACCCCAATAATTTTTTAAAGGAGAACAATAACGAGAGCCTTACACGGCCTCCCAACACCACCGTTTTTCGGCCTCAAAGGTTTAAATTCTAATTAGGCAATTGAGGGTTCGTGACTGTATATGGCCGCCCTCGGCCTCACAGGTGGAGCAACACACAACACGCACCTGGAGGAGCTCCACGCAGCGAGCATACAACACCACGCTTCCGCTACGCCTCACACCACGCTTCTGCTGCGCCACAGCATGACTGCTCTCCGATATTGTAAGGAGGGCAGGCAATTTGGGTTCGTGTCCTCTACTTAGAGCAGCACCCTCGGCCTCCACCGATCGACAACACCCTCTCGGCTCTCTTTCGCACAATTCGTGACTGGATGCAGTCCCAATGCTATTCTTGACAACAACAGTCCCAATGCTTTTCTTGACAACAACAATCCCAACAAGTTCACCCTCGACGAGGCCGCCTTAAAGCAAGGCCACATACTTCTCGAGATCGCAATCTACGTCGATGCTTTGTTCTGCAACAAAGAGATCGACCGCATTACCATCCCCTTGAACGAATTTCTCAACCCCGTAACCACTTCAGCGTAGTTTGTCAGCTTACCCGAAAAAGGCCGAGGTCAAGCAGCAGCGCAGTCAATGCGATCTGCTTTGCGTGAATTAATGGTCGATTTTGTTTTCATAGAGATTTCCCACCGAATCGGATTTCCAAGATGCTAAGTGCAAGATCTTCGCTTGCACATGGCGGTCACCATCCACGGTCAAACGACAGTGAACATAGATCATCACGATCTTCACTCTCAAATACGGGATTTTTGGGAGCGATGGACCGATTCGCTCTAAGGAAAGCAACATCCATCGCGCTTTTCACCTTCAAATCTGTGATGGTCAGCGCTTTCTTTCCTTCAGAAAGAGCGATGATTACTGTGAATTAAATTTAAAGAAAAACGTGTTGCTTCTCAGCCTTCTCACCATGCCTTCTTTCTACATACCAGCTCCTCACTTAGGGATTCACAGCGCTATACCATGTTGAATACCATGTTGAACATCTGAAGAATTAATTTTATTGATGGATTGGATAGCTCACAGGTGAGGATCTCACCTGGGGATTGCTTTTAGCAAAATGCTCTACATCAAATTATCTTACGATAAAAAATATATAGTGTTCACACATTTAGGGAAGTTAGAACAACTGCCTAAGAAATAGGAACTAATTCCTAATCTAAGTCTCTAGTGAACCAAATCTCTCCAAGTTTACATATTCTCCATTATCTTCAACAAATGGGAACAACCATTATTGGCTACTATCCACTACTAGGTTGACACATCATTGTTATTTAAGGGAAACCATGCCACCAATAATTACCTCCGTGATTTTTATGGGAAAGACTTTCACTCCTATATTTGTCTGGGTCTTGAGTTATTAACATATTTTCTTCCGAGTTTTCCTTAGAGTGACTTTTTTGGACTTTCTGGTGCTGGAATCTGGCGTAAAATTTTGAGGTAAAATCTTGATCTATGTTATTTAAACTTGTTTTTTTGACTGTATATATAGATTCAACACCCTCAAAAACTCTAGGGCACTTTGATTGTGCAAGGGCTACCCATCAAGCGTGTGATTTCAATAAATTCCGGCACGATTTTAAAGAAATTAAACGAGAAAAACCCACCAAAAAAACTTTAAAAAATTTCACTAAAAACAACCAGAAAAAATTTTAAGACATACACAACGAGATAATGTTTTTATACACTTTTCCTTTTCAATCTCTTTAAACTTACTTTTCCTTCTGGAACCTTGGTATTTCTTTAAATTTACTTTGTTTAAGGCATTTTCATAATTGTCACTAATTACTAATTAGACTGATAGGCTTTCTTTTGAATCAGTCCATTTTTCATTTTCGTCTACCCTTTCGCCTGTATCTTAACACCTGTCACTTCGTATGGCCGTCCGATGAGACAAAACTACAACATGCAAAGGTTTTGAACTTTGTTCCACTTGTGTTATGTTATGGTTTTCAGTTACGGGCGAAATGACCTCTGCTCCACTTGTGTTGCGTCATGGTTTTCAGTTACACGCGGAATGGTAGGGATTTCAGTTACCGAGCTGAACTCAGACTTGAGGAAGCTTGCACTGAACATGATTGTCTTCATTTTTTTCATGATGGGTTTCACTCCCTAGCCTCTTGAGGTTGCTGACTGTTCCAAAGCTCACGCAACAGATGCGGGACTCTAAGAACATGACTTGAGGAAGCTTGCACTAAACATGATTGTCTTCATTTTTTCATGATGGATTTCACTCCCTAGCCTCTGGAGGCTGCTGACTGTTCCAGAGCTCAGGCATCAGATGCGGGACTCTAAGAACATGAAGTGCAAGGAAACCATGCCATGAAATTGGTGAGCTTTGTTCGTCAAGTTCAGTAGAAAGGAGAAAAGCGTAAGGTGATTGAGGTATGTGTTTTGTGTCGCCTGAGGTAGGATGGAATTTGAGAGGGAAAAATAGGGTCCTAGGAGGGGCCTATACCTCCCGGCTGTTCTGGTTCTGAAAGGGACATCACTTTCTTGGTTTGTTCAGTTCACTTTATTTCCACCTTTACAGCTGGGCAAGAAGGCGTCGGTATAGCCAGCGAAACCCCATATTCTTCAGTCGGGCGAGTAGAGACTGGATTATATATTTCAACAAGCTAGCTGGACTTGGATTGTATAGAGCAAGTTATGTGAGATCAGGTAGGTTATTCACTTTCATCAATGTTTACTATCACCTACACCGATCATTCATTAAAATTTAAAACATATGGGAGCATTGCAGATCATCAGCATGGAAGGTACCTCACGACATCCACTGAACGAACAGTAAGAAGGAATGCTGGGCTATTATCATTTGTCTGTGAATTTGTAAGAAATAAGTATTTTTCAAGAAAAACAAGAGCAAAAAATCTATAAAGATACAACTCTGTTTTAATGGCCTCATATCGATTATAACCATGGAAGTACATACTTACAGAGTAAAAGCAATAGTCTGTTTTAATGGCCTCATATTGATTATAACCATGGAAGTACATAATTATTCAATTAGCTTTTATTTACTATTTTTATTTTTATTTTTCTTCTCTGAAAAAAATAATTTATTTAATAGTGAATGCTTCTTTCATATGGATAATTTCTATGAGCGGTGAGTATTATGCTTTTGCAAAAGAAGTAATTTTTCTCTTCTATGATGTGAAAGTAGCCAGAAGCTTGCCTGGATGCAATTATTATT
>APFE030059831.1:49573-61166 GCA_000404065.3 Pinus taeda
CGTTATATAAACCATTTCTTGCTAAAAAATCCTTATTGTTAATTTGGGTTACTTGATCCACCATTTCCTTTTTAATTGTGGGATTATATACCTTATTATGCTACAATTTCATTTGACTAAGATATATGGTTGATGCGCAATACATAATCCATTAATATGCATTAATAACTAATTGAACAATCAACATTGGACTAAAAATGTTCAAACAATTCATCATCATACAACAGCTCTAAGAAAGGATCAACATCTAATCTGCCCTACTCTCTCTCAAACTAAATGACAAACTTAGGATTAGAATCAAAGGTAGGGAAACCCCCTTAGGCTGGGAAATCACACACTCACACTTGGAAGTGAGGGGCAAGGATACCAAGATGACAATGGGTGGCTTTCTTTATAATTTCCTTATGCTCACCCTTGATGCAAATGGGACTCTTTACATAGGGATAACCCAAGTGGTAACAAGCAGTTTGTTGGATAATTGATCAACTTGGTATTTCATAGAACTTTAATCATGGAAACTGCTTACAAGCACTTGAACTGTGTACAATCTAATTGCTACGCTTTTTCAATCCTTTGTTGATATTAGACAAGAAAATTTGACCAATTGTCTAGTAAGAAATGTGGTTGATCTTAATACTAATGAAATACCTATACAATGAACAATCTTCATTCATTAAAGAATATCAATCATGAAGATAGATGATTGATATACATATATAATTTAAAGTACAAGAATAAAATAGATGATTGAATGATAATTACAATAACCTATTTAATGTTATGTTAGATGTGTATACACACACACATTAGGTTGAAGGTTACAATTAAAGATTGGGAACCTTATTGGCACATCATTATTATTTAATATTTTATTTACATATTTTATGTTTATTTTCATTTTACTTTGACAGTTCCCTTACAACACACATCCCTAACTCTAGTGTATATCTATGGATGCAACAAAGGAAACATATTTTGGATAGAGTGAATTAGAAGCACAGCTCGTAGTTTATTACAAGCAAGCATAGTCCACTTAATTGTAGGCACACAAGAAATGACATCTATCCCAAATGGGTGCATGTTCAATCCATGTATTTTTTACTGTTTTAACACAAAACTGAAGACGCACTTCAATTGACATTTAGACCCAATCATATGCCATGTATCAATCGTTGGCTAGCCTACCGTTCGAAAATAATGAGGGCTAACCATTGGAATGTGACATCTATTTCAACATCGTGTGCATTCTCAAAATCAACACCTTGAGGGCGCAACCTTCAACAAGAAAAAGCATGTATTTAATGCAGTGGAGATGTAATGTGGTTGGATATTGAGAGTTTTTAAAATATCTTTTCACATGTAATAACTTTTGAACTTTGATGTCACTGGAAGAAAGATGATTGGTCTTCATTTTCTCTCCTTTCTTCTGTGTTGATTGTGCTTGTCCTTCCAATTAACTAGATTTATTGACTTCATATGTTTTTGTGGGTGTTTTCTACCCAAGCATGGTAAAATACTTGTGAACCAGAGCTATGTAACAAACCTAAAAGCCTCATAATGTTAGATATTTTATTATTGAATTGGTTTCAAGTGACAGACAAGCTTGAAGCAAACTCTTTACGTCACTGTAGGGTTTCTCTTAATCTAGCATTCGCATGATGGCCATGATGATTTGATCTTGTATTTCTCCATTATCAATTAAATACTTTTCTAGTTTACATTTGACCCCTTGACCTAAATGGTAGAGACCTGTTTGTTAGGTCAATCCTAAACTTGCATTGATTTACACATAACAAATTTTGGCTACTTGTTCAAGAGATTTGCTTTTTCAAACTTAATATGTATATCAGATGCAATAGTTATGAATATCCCTCTCTAGTTGGCACAGACCAACTTGAAATGAGAGGATATTAGGAGGTGACATGCCTTATGTCATTTTGCTGCTTACTCAAATCTTAATGTGGGTGGTAATAAGTCCACTACAAAATGTATTTCCATGTGTGCTCTATTTGACAAGAATTGTCATTAGTATCTTTAATTCTTTTGCATATGTATGAATCATCTTCCCTCTAAACCTATGCATTGTAATTAGGCCGATAGGCCTTCCTTTGAAAGGGACCTTCGTCGTCCTCTTCATTCTAACGCTGACACCTGCCATCGACATTCAGCGAGCATAGGATTCGATCGTTTGTATCTTTCGCCTGTATCTTAACACCTGTCACTTCGTATGGCCGTCCGATGAGACAAAACTACAACATGCAAAGGTTTTGAACTTTGTTCAATTTGTGTTATGTTATGGTTTTCAGTTACGGGCGAAATGACCTCTGCTCCACTTGTGTTGCGTCATGGTTTTCAGTTACACGCGGAATGGTAGGCATTTCAGTTACCGAGATGAACTCAGACTTGCGGAAGCTTGCACTGAACATGATTGTCTTCATTTTTTCATGATGGGTTTCACTCCCTAGCCGCTTGAGGTTGCTGACTGTTCCAAAGCTCACGCAACAGATGCGGGACTCTAAGAACATGACTTGAGGAAGCTTGCACTAAACATGATTGTCTTCATTTTTTCATGAAGGGTTTCACTCCCTAGCCTCTCGAGGCTGCTCACTGTTCCAGAGCTCAGGCATCAGATGCGGGACTCTAAGAACATGAAGGGCAAGGAAACCATGCCATGGAATTGGTGAGATTTTTTCGTCAAGTTCAGTAGAAAGGAGAAGAGCGTAAGGTGATTGAGGTATGTGTTTTGTGTCGCCTGAGGTAGGATGGAATTTGAGAGGAAAAAATAGGGTCCTAGGAGGGGCCTATACCTCCCGGTTGTTCTGGTTCTGAAAGGGACATCACTTTCTTGGTTTGTTCAGTTCACTTTATTTCCACCTTTACAGCTGGGCAAGAAGGCATTGGTATAGCCTGCGAAACCCCATATTCTTCAGTCGGGCGAGTAGAGACCGGATTATATATTTCAACAAGCTAGCTGGACTTGGATTGTATAGAGCAAGTTAGGTGAGATCAGGTAGGTTATTCACTTTCATAAATGTTTACTATCACCTACACCGATCATTCATTAAAATTTAAAACATATGGGAGCATTGCAGATCATCAGCATGGAAGGTACCTCACGACTTCCACTGAACAAACAGTAAGAAGGAATGCTGGGCTTTTATCATTTGTCTGTGAATTTGTAAGAAATAAGTATTTTTCAAGAAAAACAAGAGCAAAAAATCTATAAAGATACAACTCTGTTTTAATGGTCTCATATCGATTATAACCATGGAAGTACATACTTACAGAGTAAAAGCAATAGTCTGTTTTAATGGCCTCATATTGATTATAACCATGGAAGTACATAATTTTTCAATTAGCTTTTATTTACTATTTTTATTTTTATTTTTCTTCCTTGAAAAAGAATAATTTATTTAATATTGAATGCTTCTTTCATATGGATAATTTCTATGAGCGGTGAGTATTATGATTTTGCAAAAGAAGTAATTTTTCTCTTCTACGATGTGAAAGTAGCCAAAAGCTTGCCTTGATGCAATTATTATTATTATTTTTTTGAATGAAATGAATCATTTAATAAGAAATAGCTAAAAGGAATTTAATGGCTCCTCAAATCTTTGTTATAATTATTATTTAAGGAAATGTGATATTTGCATTGTACAAATTAGGACTGGTCATTCTCTTTCTAAATGCAAAGTAAATGTTTGACTTATTTCTTAAGAAATCACATTGCAATTTCACTTGTTTCTCTTTGCCCCGGGCTACATTCCTAAATTTTTGCCTAGGGAACTTCCTTTAGATTGAGAGCACCACAGATGCATCTACATATGTCAAAATATATTGTTATTTCAGAAGCCAGAAACCATGTAATTACAGCTCAGGATCACGCTCAATTTCGATTGATTCTAAATCAATACAGATTGATTTGATTTTCCTGTTGCTTTGCGCTGGACTCTGTAAAATATTTTTGCAAAGATTACTCGAATTAAATTTGATTCAGTTTCTGAGTAATTTCAAAGATCTTACCGGTTGTTACTTTGATTTAAGTATCAAAATTTATTCCACATATGGAGGCATAAGTTTTGCAAAGCAGCTCAAAGTTGTGCATCTCGTTCCTGTCATTTCATTTTTTGTTTGACAAATAACTTAAAATGGGCTCCTATATGTATCCAATGCGTGACAGGATGTTCTTTCCGTCACTACTGAATGAGATGGCTGTTGTGGTTTGTTGCTTCAATACGCGTGCAAAACAGTTATTAGAATTGCACTTTGCCACTGGATTTGGGAAGTACCTTGCACCGCTGACAAGTAAAAGGACCGGTGATCACTTTGCAATGATCAAAGAGGGGGAAATTTAGTAAAACATATTTCCATAAAGGCTCTCGCAATGCTCAAGATACTGAAAACTTATGGCAAGGTCGATCCATATGGATATTAATAACAAGAATTGGTTAATTTTTTTCTGTATAATTTTCAATATTAATGATTAATCTCAAGACAAAATACTCTGATACAGGAGTTCATGTCCTCCTTCATCTCTACTTTATACTTTATCGTACAGGGGTAGCTTTTTTGTTTTGTTATTTGTAGTTTTACTAAATGAGATTTTTATTTTATGTATTTTTTTTCATTTGGAGAGATGCTTTAGCTATCTCCTAGGTATGAGGTTAAACTTCAACTGGGATTATGTCTGGACTCAAGTAGGGGCTACATGACTAGGTCTAGATGCTACTCGTAAGCACATGAGTCCACTGTAATAATTTAGGTGATGATATACAAGGATACTGGTTTATGTGCAGATACTATCTATGTTGAAACTGCCTTTTTTAACTACTTTTTTGGTCCTTTTGTAAGGCCGTAAATTGTTTTTGATGGAAACAAAACGAATGCAGTGCCCACCTGTACTAAGTCTGCAAAACCCAACACCTTTGGTAAATGAAGCTCCACAAAAGCCAAAGGCAGTTTCTTCTAAATCTCCAGAAAATGGAAGTGAGGAAAATACACAGTATTCACGAGCCACATTACCTCTGAAATCCAAGAGAACTAACAAGTGGGCACTTCCTCCAAAACCTTCTTTTGTGGCTGCAGTATAGAGTCTGAAAATTTGGTGGTTAAAGCTTGTAACCTTTCTCACTTGGATCAAGTCATTGGCATGGCTCCCTACTCCATATTAGATACTTTTGAAATGTCGTTGAAACTATGTTGGCCAACCAGATTGTCTAGCCTTATTGAATGCCATATCTCTTGCAGAATCCAAACCATGATCCTCAACCAAATATTGATGTTTCTGCAAACTAGGTTTGTCACATCAATATGTCTGAGCACAGTAATGGGGAAAACAAGGATTAAAAACGTTTTTCCTAAATCTGTATGCCTATACTTGTGAAATTCGTGATCTACAAATAGCTAGGTAGCATCTGCAAGCAAATTGAGAGATACACCTATATCATTATTCTCCTGGCTTGCAGCGTTTCGACTTCCTGAACCAAGATTGGATCTACTTAAATTTGATCGACTTCTACTTTTGTTATCATATATATGAATACTTCTATCATAAAATTGAGTGTTTGCAAGAGGTTGCATAGATTTCAGGGAGCCCATCTATTAAAATAAGAGTAGAATGGGTACGCAGTAAAGAGATAATTTTGATAAACATCTCACACATTGAAGGTCGAGATAGAAAGAGAGATTAGAGTTTACCTCAAGGGAATGTAAAGATATAATGAATTCATTTCTGCCCTTGAATTATTTGTAGGGAATAAATGTTACAGGCCGCCTAAGTTGGCCTGTAAAAGATTTGGGCCCTTGGTCGAAGAATCCATTTGTGGAGAAGGGTGAGCATTACTGACTTATAATCAAGTTGGGGAAACATCCATTTTTGAAATTTGATAAACTAGAATACTACTTAGTCCATTTCCTTACTTGAAGTCTAATGTGGGTGTCAAGCATATTTGGAAATGAAGCATAGTTCTTGCTGCGTATACCTTATGGCGTCCCTAGAGGCCTTGATATCGTCTTATCGAACTCACAAATTTCTGTAAATGATGAATTGGGCTGCAAGCAAAGTATTCATGTCTAGAAACTTGTCTAGAAACGTCAGAATTGGGCTGATCTTCGGACTGACGGAAATGTCAAGTCCAGGTAACCATTATTGTTATAGAAGTTGTAACCATTATTGCTATAGAAGTTGTAGACTAAGAACAGGAATGACATGGGGAAGTAGGAATATGAAAAGAAACAAGAATACCCCTCATGTCTACCTATGCAAGGTCTCAAACACCATGCCCATCTTTGTAAGTATTTCTTTGACTTTAAATTTGTGTTGTAGCTAAGGAAGTTTAATCTATGCTTGTGCTTTCAATAGTCCTAGAAAATAAAGGGAGAAGTGGGCTTCCACCTTTAAAATAGTTATTTTTAAAGAAACAATGCCCTCCTGTTGTGGATATATGAACTTTGCTAAAAATGGATAAGGACTAGGCATGGAAGTTATATGTTCCAGGGTACATGTAGGACTTAGCATGGTTGTTACATTTGCTAGGGTATTGTTCTTGTAGCCAAATAGATTGTGAGCACTATGTGTAATAGATTGAATTCCAATAGCTGATATGTATGGTGTGAAGAACCAAGATGTGCTATATATATTTCATTGATGGATGACTTTACGTGTTGTTTCTGTACTTTTGAAATTTCCAGGAAATATATTAAAAAAAAACAAAAAAATATTACAATGTACACATTTTACTATGCCTTTTCATTTCTTTATTTATAAAATTTTCCTGCCATTTATACTCGTGGGAATTCTATTTAAAGTATTTCACAATGATGGGAAACAATTAATTTATTAAACAGAATTCTAAGAAAAGGTTGAGATGGAATATACTGGATGACGCTTGCAAAGTTTTCAAACAAATGCCAGAACGAGATGTTTGTTCCTGGACTACCATGATCGAAACTTATGCAAGGCATGGACCTGCTGAAGAGGCATTGAGATTGTTTCAATTAGTGAAATATAAAGGCCTCCATCCTAATCAACTCACGTTTACCATCCTTCTTATGATGTGTAGCCAATTAGATTCTCTACAAAATACAACTACCTACACTTTAAGCAGCGGTTGTGATATCAAATGCCCAAATAACTGCTTTGTAAATGTCCAAAATTGAACAGTGATCACAAATTACAATTATCAGTTTCTTAAGTAGCCATGGTCTTAAATACCCAAATAGCTGCTCTTAATTGTTTAAAAGTAGAGAGTGTTTGCAGTGTCGCTATCAATGAAGGAAGAAGGTGATGAGATATTTATCCCCAAAGCATGTGACCAAGCTCTTCGAATCTTCCATAACATCTAAGAGGGAAAATTAGGTGTTTTCATCACCATTATGGGATGTATTGTGTAGTGGGGATAGATTCCCATCTTCTGCTACTGTTACCAACTATGTGTTGAGCTTTCAGTATGTATTTCATGTGGTTTTCTAGATTTAAGCAATATTTGAAATGTGCGTTAAATTTGCCTCTTCTAGTTGATTTTTAAAGGAAGTTTGAACGTTTATGTAACTCCTCTGGTTGATTTTTAATGGAAGATTGAATGTTTATGAAACTCTAATTTTCTTGTTGCTTAGGACCTCCACCTGGAGATTGAAAACGCTGTTGGTCACATGAGTACAGCGATGAGTAATTGTTTTCTTTCCAACTGATTCTACAAATTAGTGTTCGAAGTCCAGCAAGTTGAGCACATTTAAATCAGAGTCTAATGAGCACATTAAATCATGAATGGTTTCAAGGTTACCAGATTTTTACTCCACAGTTGCAAGCTTTCTCCCACTTAAGGACCTTTACAGTCTCTCAAGTGAAATCAGGATCATCCCAACCCAAATGGCCGTATGCAGCTATTTTTTGGAACCTCATATTGCCTCCCTGTTTTAGGTCAAGATTGAAAGAAATCATGCTAGGACGGAAGTCACAATTTTCCTTGATCAACTGCAGGATTTCAGTATATAGAATCTTTCCAGTTCCATATGTGTCAACAAACACAGAGAGTGACTCAGGCACACCAATGAAATATGAAACATGCACAAGGCAGCAGTGTTCTAGCCCGGCAGCAACAACACTCTTGGCAACTTGTCTAACAATGTAGCCAGCACTACAATCCACCTTGGTGGGACCCTTTCCAGAAAAGGCTCCTCCATCATGAGCACCCCAACCACCATATGTATCAATAATACCTCCCAGTGAGTCCAGCATCCCCATGGAGTCCTCCAATTACAAAACGCCTAGATGGGTTGAAATGGAATATTGTATTTTCATCTAGATATTGAGAAAAAACAACCGGCTTAATGACATGCTCCTTGAGATCAATTACAATCTGATCATTGATAACAGTTCCATTATGTTGAGTAGAGATGTGAACAGTGTGAAATTTTAACAGGACCATTGCCCCTCCCTCATTTTTATACTCAACAATAACTTGGGTCTTTCCATCTGGTCTCAACCAAGGGCAGGTTCCATTATTTCTTACTTCAGTCAACTGTGCTCCCAGCTTTGTTGCCAGCACATGATTGAGAAGCATCAATACCGGGGTCTCATCTGTAGCATACCCAAACATGTGGCCCTTGTCTCCTACACAAATCTCTGTAGGATTCTTAGTAAGATGGCCATGGACACCCTGTGCAATGTCGGGGCTTTTTTGTTCAATGTTCACCAGGACCTTGCAATTATCTGCATGCAAGCCAACATCCATTTGAATTCCTCTACAGGTGTTCCCCTCACTATCTTCTCATAGTCTATATTAGCTTTAGTTGTGATTTCTCCAAATATCATAACCATATTTGTCTTTGTGCAGATCTCACATGCAACCTTGCTTTCAGGATCTTGCTCCAAGCAAGAATCCAAGATGGCTTCAGAAACCTGATCACAAAGCTTGTCAGGGTGTCCCTCATTGACAGAATCTGATGTGAAGAGAAAGGTGTCCATCTAAAAAATACAGGCACACAAAAAGATCAGTAGGCAAGAAAAAATATGACCAAACACTTGACTTAACATGCAAGAATCACCATTTAATATAAACTGTTAAACAACACATAGTTAGCTAGAAAACTGAAAATTGACTGTGGAATGAGAACAACTAGTATTACATAAGTGCAGAAGAGTATATGCAAAATATTTTATGCAATATGTTGATTGCATGGATATCCTACTTATCACTAGAAAATATTACTAGAGACAAACATTCCTATGGAGAAGTTGTTGTAGACCAAATGGTTGGAGGATACTGTGATTTACTACAAATTCTAAATGAAACTTATTGAAAAACATGTTGATTCTTTGGGTAAATTTTTGGCCAAAGCCCAACCAGTCCAGCACCATTTCAATGCATTTTGATTCTTCAGATATTGTCTTTGATAAGGATGCAAGAACAAAATATGCGCTAATAAAAGGGGTTTTGAATTGGATCTATTTCCTAGGAGATATGAAACTAGGTTAAAAAAGGGTTGTAAAGGAATTAAAGGGCTTCAAGAACTTGTACATAGCAGGCAAGGTGAAAGTAGTTAATTGGTGCTAAGCATGTCAGTACCCCTCCAAAAGTGTTTATCTAGCTTATAAGATGCTTCCTTTGGAAAAAGCAGGATGGATACAAAGGACCCCTGGGCATAAGTAAGGAAAGTATGTCGGCAATGTTTTTTTCAAACGTGAGAATACAAATACAGAGTATTTTATTTTATATAGAGAAATCACCCCATTTCTGGTCCAACAAGTTGTATCCTCCAGAGACATGTTGGTTCAGGGATTCTCAAAGTCCATACAACAATGCGCTGAGAATGTATTTGTGGTAAACTCCGACATATTTACAGATTTAGATCTAATTAATGTAGAAAAATTAAGATCCAGCGTGCTAACCTTTCGAATAAATAGAAACAGCCAAGGAAACCTAAAGAAAAACCTAGCCTCAACAGAAGCAGCTTTAGGGATTTAAAAAAAAAAAGACAAATAGGGAAAAGTGCAAAAAAATAATTATTTGTGATGTATTGGACAGAGAAGAATTTGTTTCAGCTGGTTGGCAACTGTTGAAATCTCATATAAACATGATGTCCCTAAAAACCTTCCCCAAAATGAGCTCAAATGTTTAAAAATATTAAGTATTCATCTGATTAGTTCGTGTCCGGAAAAAGGAAAAAAACACAAATGTTTAAAAATATTAAGTATTCATCTGATTAGTTCGTGTCCGGAAAAAGGAAAAAAACACAAACAAACAAAAGGTTCATTAAAAAGAGATCTTCGCTGAAATGGTACCTTAGCTTAAGACATAGATGAATGGTATCCCCTCTTTTCTCCTCCTGTGCATAAGGGCCAACAGATGAACAAGAGAGTGCACTGATAGAAGTAGAGGATCACTCTGCTTTTATCGTCATCACTTGTAGCATGAGTTCAATGAATCTGGACGGAATTTATTGCTACGGGAAACGAGGAAAGGGTTCCTCTTGTAGCAGAGTGGGTTTTCCTCCAATATTGCCACTCCTCCAACCATTCTTTGCACCTCGTTCAGAATCGAACTCGCTCTAGGGATGTTAGGGATTTTAGGCATACATACAGAAGAGAAATAATACACGGAAGAAAGAAATAACTGAATGGGAAACTGAAACAAATACATAGCAAGAACACAACAATAGCGTTGAATGCTAGAGTGTTTTTCTTATTCAATCTTGACAGGGAAAAATCTAAAAACAAAATTACACAACAATAGGACTTGAATTCTGTCGGAGAATGACAGAAAATTTCTGCCTCAATTTCCATGCTCAAACAACTTTAGAGATCAACCCTGATTTCTCTGCATAAAAGTGCTAGAAATCACTTTGAATCTCTTGCAATATTATGTTGTTAATAACCACAATCTGCACTTGGAAAGAGGCCAGAATTGGCAAATAGTGTCTATTTTTTTTTCACGGAAAAGGTCTGCCACATTTTTTCTCACACATGGAAAGATCGGAAAGATTTATAAGAAATGTAGTTGGGTACGTGATTGTCTTGGAGAAATATAAAATGTTTTTAAAGTTTTTTTATAACAGAGAAACCATTTGGATGCTTAGGAGGTTCATTGTACGATCTCCTTAAAAGTCAGTCAAGCTTGATGGCTTAAAAGCTAAAAGCATTTAAAATTTTCACTTTTCGTTAATAACTACAACATCTGGATTACTGGTTAAAGATTGGCTCAATTCTTGTTTTACATCAAGTAAAACAAGAAAATTCATATGAACTATTGCTATAAACTTCTTCTATGGCAGTGAGTCATTAAGAGAATTCATGGAGTATTGGTAAGGAACACCACGCTTATTTTTGACATCTGAATTTTCTTAGCAATGAATATAAAATATTATTTTGTTTTTTCTTGTTGCAGATTTTATATAAATTTGTCTAAAGATGACTTCTATCATTGTGTATTTTTACATGAACATTTAATGGTATGCTAAGATAAGATTTTGAGATTTTTTGATAAAGATATGAAAAAGAAATTTTTTCGAAATTATTTCTTGGGAAAATAAGAAAGGGAATTTTTTTCCAATTTAACAATCTTATCTGTCTCTCTACTCTACTCCGCACCATTGA
>APFE030059831.1:70719-84795 GCA_000404065.3 Pinus taeda
TAGAACGTAGGTCTCCAAAACTTGATGCCGTAGGTTCAAATCCTTTTTGGGGCAATGGCTAGTTGTATATTCTCAATTAAACCCAAAGAAATAACAAATTCTCATTTAAACCTCCCAAAAGAATGACAAATTCAAAATTAAAAAACATGATAATACCCAACAAAAATCTTTCTTAATTTCAACTAAGATAAGTACCCAAAAAAAATTCCCACTGGAAACCGCAACAACACCTACCAGTTAGACGACAGACAAGCTATGAAACGGTGCCGGAACAGTGAACAAAGTCAATGTACACAAACGGTGAGCAAAGTGGTTTGGTGTACAGACGAGACGTTGGGCCAAGGACGAATGACTCCATATCTGGACCTAGAAGAGATACGTACCCGATGGATTTGAATCCGAAACACACTTTCGTGGAGGAGGAGGACGACGGTAATGGGACAAACCAACAAAAAAGAGATGACTTTTTTTTTTTTTAAATGAAAGTTAAAGCAGAAAAGAGCTACAGTTCTTGATTCTTGATTTGGATAATGATGAGGAAGAAAAGAGAAAAGAAAAGAAAACAGAGTATTGTGCTTTTGACAAAGGTTACAATTTTTGATTCTTGATTTGCTTTAATGATGATGAAAAAAACAGAAAAGAAACAGAGTATTATGCTTTTTGAAAAAGGTTACAATTCTTAATTCTTGATTTGGATAATGATGAGGAAAAAAGCAGAAAAGAAAAGAAAAGAAAATAGAGTATTATGCTTTTTGACAAACGTTAAAGTGGAAGAGAACAACGAGAATAGAAGAGTTAAAGCAAGACGACATCCTTCCTTCAAATTTAAAAACAATGCAGTCTACTAAAGACTTTCCATTTTGTTATGTAATACCGTTCCATATAGCACATCAATGTTTGAGAATTACATTTTCTGTTATCACTCGTAAATATATTTTTATTTTATGTTTGAGAATTAGATTTTGTGGTGTCACTCGTAAATAAATTTTATATGCCATAACATTTAAGCCAATATTTGAGAACTATAAATGGCCACGTGATTTTATTTAATATTTGAGAACTAGAAATGGCCATGTGATTGGATTGTTAAAAAGAATTTTATGTATAATATATGATATCAAGTTGAAAATAAATTATTAAACCAAAAATATTCCTATAACATTATTTAGTTAAAAATAAATTATTAACTTAAAAATATTTATGTGAAATTTTGCTATCTATTAATAATTGTAATTTAATACAAGTTTCTAATTAAAATGAGAAGTAACGATTTTATTATAATCGTTATGTAAACTATCAATGTTCTTCACTATGTAGAGGGTTTTTCACCATATAAACTAGTGCAATTATCAATATAAATGATAATAGATACCAAAAGTTATAATAGATATTGGAGTTTTGGAGATATTGAACAATATCAATCGCACTGCACTAGTTTCCAATTAAAGTTGGGAATTTTACATCAAAATTTATAAATAATTGGGGGCACCGAAATTTATGAATAATGGGGCCGAAAGTCTAGCTCATTTTCCTCATCCAATAGGTGACGATGTCTGAAATTTATAAGTTTGTGATACAAATTTAGATTTGGAAAGATAGTTATCATGTTGTTCAAAGATTAATATTATTTTATTTAGCTTCTATGATGTCATCTACTATTTGTATTTTTTCAAAATTTATGAAATATGTTTGTATTGAAATTTGTAAGTTTGTGATACAATTTTAGATTTGGAAATATAGTTATGAGGTTGTTCATAGATTAATATTATTTTATTTAGCTTGTCTGATGTCATCTACATTTACTCGCTGTATTTTTTTCAAAATATATGAAATATGTTTGTATTGAAATTTGCTAGAGCATCTTCAAAGATTAAGAGGCAATCTATGTTGGAAAGGTTATAAAATCTAGCTTCAAATGACATTTTGTTTACTGAGTTTTCTCTTTTGAATACTAAATTATATGTCGTAATGGTAAATCTTCAATGTTTTTTTTATATGTCACAATTATTCTCAAATTTATGACTTACCATTTTTTCTTTGCAATATCCTCGACAATTGCTAAGTTTACTCAATTTCAAATAAAAATATTAGGTATTGTCTACTAGCCCATAATTTGTCTAGATAACCCTAATTTTTTTCAAAAAATCTAATCCTAACAGTGTTTGAATTGTTTTTTTAATTGTGGAAATAGATTCAACACCATCAATAGTCCATGGAATACGTAAAATCCTGAAACTTGACAGTCATAATCTAGATTTCCAAAAAAAATCACCAAAATTTCCATTTTTTTCCCAACAAAATTGTAACCTCAACAATTATGCCAAACACTCTTATATTATTAGCCATACCTTTCATGTGTTTAGCACCTCCCTCCCCGCGCCAAAAAAACCCATTTTCTGAGTGCAGAATCTGTTTGACAGAATACTTGTAGGTACGAGAGGACTATCTATATAACTAAATGAATTTTTTAACTTACAATTTTGACAATTGGTATGAGAGGACTATCTATATAGGGGAGAGATGTCTAATGTTGTGCAGGGACCAATATTTAGTATAGTACTGGTCCCACCAAACCACCAGAAATTGAGACTTTTGCAACCAATATTTAAACAAAGATAAATAACATTAAGTATAAATAAGTATTAATTTATGTCCAAAATTTCCCAATATATTGACTGGGCCCACAACTTTCCATAGATAGTATCTTAATACTTAAGAGTGCAAACCATATTGACCCAACTAGAAAATAGATAAAACCATAAATGCTTCCAAAATGGTCTATTCCAGAAGTACAAAGTAGCAATCACTTCAACCGCCACTCATCAGAACTAAAGCTTTGTATCCCAAATAAATATCTGTACCTGCACATAATAAAAAGGAATGTATGTCAGCCATAACTGATGTGTTGTTCAACAACTAAATCCCCTATGTTCAATAAATGACACCCAACCCAATAACATTTAAACCCACTTTGTTCAATAAATGACACCCAACTCATTCTATTTCTCATTAAAAAAAATCAAAGCACATGGATCAACAAATAACAAATTCCAAACCATTATATCACATCAAATTAAATCCAGACCACACATTCAAAATGAAGCCATTGCAATCCATGTCCATCAATTAAATTCAAGTGCCAAAAACTATAAAGAATTTCAACCACTGTTGAAGTTGCATGTTATGCTTTCAAACTATTCAACAACCTTGAAGACAGAACATCACAAAACAATTGCCAGTATATCTAGGTTAGCTATATCAATTACAACACATTTTTCTTACAGTTCTGTTTTCATTTATCAGAGTTCTTACAGTTTCAGTTCTTATAGATTCAGTTTCACTTTCATGAAAATCAACACACAACCTATTCACAATTCACCTTCTTACAGATTCAGTTTCACTTTCATGAAAATAAACACACAGCCTACAGTTCTATTTCACAATTCACATATTTCTATTTCTATGTTCAGACTTATAGACATATTGATGTGCTCGACAAGATTTTATTTGCTTGGTGTGCTCGGCAAGAAAATATAGACATCATGCAAAAATATGTAGGAACATGATGATCAACTCAATTGAAATTTGATGGACTAATTCTGTGAGCTACTATCCAAAGATAGATAGGTTAGAAGACTTGCGGATAACGGATTACTGCCACAATTTAATGCAGTACTTTAGTAACATCGACTCTGTTCAAATGACCTGTTGTTATATCCTATGTTACTATAACCTGTAGTTACATTCTCTGTTCCTAAAACCTAGAGGTACCAGGGTTTAAGTTAGTGAGTTAAATTCATTAACTGGTAGGTTAATACTGAAATCTACTTTAACATGACCTGTGAACAGGAACCAAAAATGCAACCCATGGACCATCATTTTACAAAAGACTGCAGTTACCGCCATCATCTAAGCTCGCAATTCCACTTAAAAGTCTACCATATGCTAACCCCCAATTAATGGGTCAAAATGTAAGTCTAAAATTTTGTTATAGCCACCATGAGAACTAATGCCTAAGAGAGATTACTTAAAAAGCATAATCAAATGACTACTACTTAGCGAGATCCCATAAATATGTCGATCAGGAAAATAAAATTGAAGTTACCAGGCAAATACCGGGGCTTGTTTCTGTAACTGAAAACCTTGTATGAGGCCAGCAATAAACATCATCAAGACTAATGGTAGCATAAACAAGAAGCAATGGAAGGGCCCTA
This sequence comes from Pinus taeda, assembly GCA_000404065.3. Lineage (NCBI taxonomy): Eukaryota > Viridiplantae > Streptophyta > Pinopsida > Pinales > Pinaceae > Pinus > Pinus taeda. Next base: position 74,934 of record APFE030059831.1, read on the forward strand.
TTAGAAGGTTGTTGTACACAAGGGGAAACCTATCAGAATGAAGGACCACAAAGAAGGCACAACTAGCCTCAAACTATTGCAAATATGGCAAACTGCACCCTTATTACTCCTATTCAATTTATCTAATTTGATATATGAGGTCAATAATTACTCAAAACTTTACAAATTGATAATATGCTTTCCTGATTTAAGAAAAAGGCATGGCCTCTCTTATATATGTAGACAAGATGCAAATAAGAGTTGTAGTTGAAATGAATGTTTACATGACTAGAAACTTCAACCGTAAGTGACATGAGGAAAAAATTTGTTATGGTGGCAAAGTTGTGATCAAGACTGCTTTAGGGGGTCTCGAGTTGGAGCCTTGGTCAAATTAAATACCATGCTTGGTTTGGCCAATGATAACTCCTTGATAGCCAGAGATCCATTTCTAGAGAAGTGCACCCTTACAGAAAACAAGAAAACAAGAAAACAATATTTTAAATAGTCAAACCGAACAAGAGCTCTATTGGGAAATGCATAACAAAACCAATAAATATAGTCATGGTATTTTAAGTGTAAAGACAAGTTATCAAAACAATAATCACTGATAATTTTGAAGACATACAACAAAATGATTTTGTATATTTGATTTTTCAAGGACACTAACATAGCAGAAGTATTTTTGCCTTGTATGAAAGCATAATTTACAAATATTCTAATGTCTAAATGAATGCAATAATTTTACAGGTTGTTGCATCTATGGCAAAAAGTAGTTATGCTGCTCGTACAAGGAGAAGTGGCAGGAGAGTGACAAGGGGTGCGCAGCTGCGATGCACATCGTCTGATGAGGACAGGACAACTGATTTGTCAATGTCAACAATGCCCCAAGGAACATTGTTGAGGATGACCATGTGATGGCAGCTGATGTTAACACACCATCAGCCACAGAACCACCGTCAACAACAGTCCAAGGGGAAAGTTCAACTAAAAAGATCAGTGCTATAAGAGGATGGACAAAAGAACAAATGTTAGTTGCAATTGACGACATAGAGTTTAATGGATACTTAGTTCGGGCATCTGCAAAAAAACATGGTATTCCTCCCTCATCAATACATTATTGGATAAATGGACTGACTCATACAAAACGTAGAGGGCCTCTTACAGTTATGACTGAGGAGGAGGAGGCCGAGGTGGTTGAGTGGTGTAAAGAGATGGCCCAATTGGGACATGGGCTAGAGTTGATACAACTCAAATCCACAGTTTTTCAAATTTGTCAAGGGAGGCCAAACCCATTCAAAGATGGGTTTCCTGGTAAATCATAGTGGTTTGGGTTTAAAAAAAGGCATCCATAACTTGTATTGCGTACAACTGAGGGCCTTGACAGAGACAAAGCATTAAATTTGCGCCCTACAGTTGTGCAAAAGTTCTATGAAACACTTTCTAGTGCTTACAATAAACATTCTTATGGAGCAGACCATATATGGAACTGTGATGAAACAGGTTTATAGACAGGGAGGAATTGTGGCATGTGGGTAATTGCCAAGAGAGGGAGCCGAAATGTGCCAAAGATTTTGCCTAAGAGTACGGAGTGGATAACTATTTTATGTTGTGTCAATGCAATTGGTACTTCAATCCCAGGATTTTATCTATTCAAAGGTAAAAGCCCCCTCATACCACTCACAGACTGCAACCCCTTGATGTTAGTGTGTTTAGCCCTTTCAAGAACTATTTCAGGTCGGAGTGCGTTGCATGGATGGCAAAGAATCCAGGGGTTGAGGTGAAAAGGTTCGAGCTAGTAGAGCTTGCAAGTAAAGCTTTTAAAAGGGCTTTGAGACCATCAAATATCAAGGCTGGCTTTAGGAGGATAGGAATCTGGCCACTGAACTATGATGCTCTTATGCATGATATTGGTTGTAGCCAAGCGTTTCATGTGCATGGTCAGGAAGAAGGGAATGCCCAAGCAGGTGTTGAAGTGCAAGAAGTAGATGACCAAGATGATGTTGTTGTAGCTAGTAATATGATTTCCCTCTCTCAAGGACACTTATATGATGAAGATGATGAAATTGTATGTGAAACACAATATAACCATGAATAAATTCGCAGTAACATGGAGATCGTTCTACCAACTCAAGAACATGAAACCCCTGTTGCTGATATTGTTAATGACATTGTTGAACATGCAGTTGACAATGACCAATTGACATTGCCAAGCCAAGTAACCCCACCTTCATGGCTAGCAGAAGCAATGATTAATATGAATGCACATAGTGCCTTAGCAACCAATGAAGAAAGCATGAACATGCCCTCACAACCAGTAGAATTGAACAGTGAAATTGTTCATTTTTTTGTGGACAACAGATCAATGGAAGAAGATGAAGCACATAATGAGGCATCAAATGAAGATAATGATATAGTTCAATCAATTCCATCAAATACTGAAAGGGAAGTACCAAGCAATGACATGCAGGTGGGAGGGGTGGAGAAGACACTTGGCTGTGTCTAAAGCTACCAGTAGAGAGAGTATCAATGAAAAAAAGCAAGGTGCACCAGGTAGTCTTCATCTAGGCCAAAGTTCACAGTTACTCACCTCAGAGGACTATATAAACCTGTTAGCTGAGTCTGAAAAAAAAAAAAATTTGAAATGCAAGAATTAAAAAAGAAAAAGAAGGATCTAGTCAAGGAGAAGAAGGTAGTAAGGGTTGTTGCAGTGCAACGTCGAGCAGATGAAATGATTGAAAGAGATAAAGCAAGTTAAGGACCAACAAAAACAAATGGCAAGATAGGAAAAGGAAAAAAGAAAGGCACAACAAATGCTTGAAAAGGAACAAGGGATGATCAATATGGTTGACAATGATACAAGAATAACTAACGAAACCAGGATTATTTCAAACTCATTGGACTCCATTGCAGATAATGCACCATTATTCCAAGATCTCATAAACATTCAAGTGCCTCACTATCAAACTGAGGGTTTACCCACTTACCTTATTCCTACCAGAGTTGGTGTCAATTATATGTATGCTCATTACACACCTCCACTTAATGCAGGGGTTAGTAGTGCAAATGTGCGGTATGGGTACTCAATACCTCCATGGTTGGAAGCTGCAAATTGGAGTCAATCATATGGCAGCAATCAACCATTTCCTAATCAACCCTTGACAGGTATGCCAACCTACCTGGCTCAAGAAGATAACTCGGGGAGTTTTGGAACTCAAGATTCTCAGGGACATAAAGAATAGGGGTGTCATATGTTTTTGGTTGTAACCACATTATGATGTGGATTTTGGATGGATTGTATCTTTTTCTTGTCACAGAAACATTTTAGCTTACAACCTAGATTGTTTTATTTCATAATGTGTGCGACATTGTAGCCAAAATCCATTTTAGAAGGAACATCTATAGTTTATTATAATGTAGAAATCTTACAAGATTCTCAGGGTCATAAAGAATAGGGGTGTCATATGTTTTTGGTTGTAACCACATTATGATGTGGATTTTGGATGGATTGTGTCTTTTTCTTGCCACAGAAACATTTTGGCTTACAACCTAGGTTGTTTTATTGCTTTGAAATGCTAACAACATTATGGTTCTATGCATTCACTACATTGAAAAGCCAACAACAGCTTGGTTGGTTGTAAAGCAGTTTTATTTGCGAGCTAAGCACAAATGTTTATAAAAAATTGATTAATAACATTGAAAGACTATTTATTACAGTGGAAGAAATGCTTTAACCTAGGTTGTTTTATTGCTTTGAGACGCTAACAACATTATGGTTCTATGCATTCACTACATTGAAAAGCCAACAACAGCTTGGTTGGTTGTAAAGCAGTTTTGTTTGCGAGCTAAGCACAAATGTTTATAAAAAATTGATTAATAACATTGAAAGACTATTTATTACAGTGGAAGAAATGCTTTAACCTAGGTCGTTTTATTGCTTTGAAACACTAACAACATTATGGTTCTATGCATTCATTACATTGAAAAGCCAACAACAGCTTGGTTGGTTGTAAAGCAATGTTGTTTGCGAGCTAAGCACAAATGTTTATAAAAAATTTATTAATAACATTGAAAGACTATTTATTACAGTGGAAGAAATATAGTTTGTCCTGGTTAAAAATCTAAACAAGGATCAAGTCCTGATCTACCTATCTATTGCAGTGGTGAGAGAAAAAGGGAAAATCGCAGGGACCGAATGAGAGGAAAGTTTTGCAGATAAGGAAGAGGAGGTTTCTTTGCATAATACATCAAAAGCCATAGGGTAACTAATAGAGCTATGACTAAAATAAATGCAAGCATCAATTGAAAATGATTTTGAAAAGGAAGAGGAAGGACATGGCATAATAAATTCACCATCTAGAGCTAAGAGAATGAGAGGGAGGATATGTGGATGTGATCCTTCATACACCTGGATAGTGCCATGGTCCATTGCAACAACATCAAGGGAAATTGAAAAGGAAGCTAGGGGTGACGATGCCTGAGAGTAGGATGATCCCTGAAATGCTTCGGATCTAGCAGTTCTTTTAGATGATGAGGAAGTAATCATCAACAAGAAGAAACCATCCAGTTAGGTTCCATGTCTCATATCCTGCTAGGTCCCTTACTATAATTTGATCTCTGCCCGGACAAAAGACAGATTAAAGAGGACAAATACCTACTGAACTGCTTGGGATCTATCAATTTTTTCAAATGATGAGGAAAGCTAAAGCAATCATCCACATCCACATCCACACAATCTCAAAATCACTAATCAACATGCTTACTAAGTTCATTCACATCCACAAGCCTCTCTTCAAGACGATGGTGTGGAAGGAAAAGTAAATGTTAGCAACCTCAACTGAAAAGTAGCTAATTTAGAAACTAAATGCCATGCACAAAAGTCACCTTTATGTTAATTTTAGATCTAACTTCTATAAGATTCCTTCTCTACTTTAATAATGCAACAATTTTCTAAGGAACGATGATAAGTATAGGAATGATATATTAGGCAAGAGTTAATATTCTTGAAGAGTAGCTAGAACATGTTGTGTTATATGAAAAATACAAATCATAATGTCAATGTAATTTTTTGCAATGAGATGAGATGAAAACATGCAATGCTCAAATAAGAAAGACAAAAAGAGAAACCAATGAACTCTGCCACCCAATGGATGCAAACATAATAGTTAGACCTAAAACCAATGGCTCAAAAAATACACCAACCTCTAAAAAGAGATCATATCAGTCCACAAAAGATGCTACAATGATAACTTAGATACTTATTCCCCTTTTGAAATTGTTATGTCAATTCATATTATGTCTTGGGGCTTCTTTTTCCACTGCAAAGATGAACAATAATTCACAAAATAAATCACTTAATACTTCACCATTAGCTTCAAAATGATGCTCCTAAGACTGATAAGCGATTTCTTATGGATATTAAACCTTAGCAAAATGATTTCTTCCTATAGAAACAAGTACACTAGATCTCAAAAAACATATTTCAGATATCAGAAAACATATACCAGACCTTAGAAAAACACTTGGAAAGTCACCAACAGAAAAACATATGACTTTATTAGCCTCTTATGGTCAACGTGCAATGGTCTTAAGCTTATTATTATTGTCTTATGGTATTTATTAAGTCACAGTAGCAATATGCTTCAGATCTAATTATTCATTGCAGTCAAGAAGGATGATAGAAAGCAAAACTCAAAGGCTTAACAACCCTTCTTAAATCACTGATATGACAGCTTTGGTATTGAAATTACAACAGTGAGGCTTAAGGGACATTGGCAAGGGAAAGAGGATGCTACAAGTAGCTTTAAGGCGAGAAGGAGGCAACGTGGAGGGAATGAAGGTTGTTGCAAAGCTAAGGCAAGGCTAGGACAGGGTTGAAGGCAGCAACAGGCAGAAGGAGGAAGGCACAATGGCAAAGAGATGGAGGAAGAAGAAAGGTAGGAGCTGAAGCAGAGGGAAGGGAAGTTGCTACAGGCAGCAGAGAAGAGGAGGTAAGCCGCTGAAAAGAGGAGCAACAAAAGGCTTGAGTGGATGAGGTGCTGGGGAGCTTTTAGGGGTTGTTTCAAGGTTTAAAAAATTTAGAATTTTGCCCAAAAAAATTTGAATTTCGAACTGAGATATTTTTGCCTTTAATCGTTCTCCAATAATTATTATCAAAACCCCAGATATGAATGCTTCAAGGAAAGATCTAACCGGTTTTAACCCTGCAAACAAAACCCTAAAACCCTAACCAGCAAAACCCCAAACCCTCAAAACAAAACCCGTAACCTACAAAACCCAAAACTTGCCTGAAACTCCAGTGCAAATTTAACAAAAATTCCAATAAACAAGGTGAGGAGTTGAAAAACACATCAGCAATGGCGGTAGGATTAAAATCCTACAGGATAGAAGCCATGTACAAGACCAGAGTTCGCCACACCTTCTCCAAAGCTCGCCACACCTGCAACAAGTTGGAAATTAGCAAATGGAGAAACAAAAAAATTAAAAAAACCAAACAAAAACCAAAAAAACCTGCAATTACCTGTAAATGCAACCTTCGACCTTGAATTAGCTGAAATTGGTACTAGTTCCTCCCCAAACAATAGGTCGCGCGAATTAAACAACCACCAAGGAAACCGTAAACCACCGGCGGTCTAGAATGAACAACAATTGCAGGCGTAAAACCACAAGAACAACAGAAACCCTGTTCCAACTATGCATGCGTGCAAGCAAACAATGGCAGACATCAGCTCAACCATGGTGGATGAAGCGCACAGGTAATGGAGCCGTCCTGTGCCATTGTCGGCGGAGGGCTTTGCCCAAACACCAGATCCGAACAGAAAAACAAGAAGCAAACCACACATCGTGGCAAACAGGTTGAAACAACTGGACGGAAAGTCGACAAACGAGTTTTAAAGCGCTGACACGCTGCACAACACGTGGCAGTCCACATCAAACACGTGTCATACAAGATCATGTGCTATTCAAGTGGGTGTAGGCGAGGTAGAGGGAAGGGTGCACAAGTAATGACATCCCTCCGCTAACTGAGTGACTTTTTTAACTTACAATTACAATTTTGACCATTGGTATGAGAGGACTATCTATATCACTCAATGAATTTTTTAACTTACAATTTTGATAATTGGAGAAAGGTACGACTGTACCGATCATATGCAAAGGTACTTCTCGTGATTCAAAAAATTCCTTGGCATGCTTTTTCCTGGTGCATTACTTTTCCATTGCTCTTTTTCTTTTTATAATTTCGGTGACGAAGCAAGCATTCCATGGAGACCAGAGAGGAAGAAACTAAAAGAATAGAATAGTATTCAAAAACATCGGCGCGTAGTATCGGGTTGAACTTTAGTTGTAGGCCGCTCCTTTTGGCCGTGGCATATCCCACCGATAAAGCAAGATAAAGGCGTATCATGAAGGGGGTGGTGAGTGGCGGGACCCTAATACTTAACGTGCGGGGCAGGGTGAAATGGGAAGCATGCTGTCGATTCCAATTTATGTAAATGGCCTCCACATCAGTACCTTTGATTATACTTTGTGCCTTTCAGGATTTGTATGGCAGAGCACCATATCCTCTGTATTGTATTTACTGCTGCCATCAAGACGCGCACATTTTCGTGCCGGGTTTCTCTGAATTCGCCGTCAGTTTCGATTTCAGTTTCTATATTTTGAATTTGACTGACGTTTCATCAAACACGCAGAGTTGAAAAAACAGAATTAAGCAAGGATGGCAACGCTTCCCAATAGAGGAGGAGGAGGATTGATGGGCACTTCATCCATGAATTCGCTGCCTCCTTTTCAGTTGTTGTTTATCATATTCATCGTACTTTTCTTGATATTTATTTCATGGTACATGGCTTACGAATCAGCCATGGAAGACACAGTGGACCAGTTGAAGTTATACCTAATGATTTCTCCTCTTCTTCTCTTGTTGGCTGTTCGCTGCTGGTCTAAAACGGGGATACCCACTATACCGTTGCCTCCCTCAGAGCCCAATGCTATTCACAGAGCAGGGAGCTCTCCATGGGGCGTTGGATTGTTGGTCATATTGCTGCTGCTCATGATCTCTTATCAGTCCACCTTCCATGACCAGTGGTTTCCCCTTTGGAGGAGAAATTAGTCACTCAACATTATGTCATGTGAAGGGCGCCACTTGTTTTTCAATCAGTTCACAGCGCTTTACATGTTAGGTTGGAATACAATAATATTAGGTATGGCATCCATGAGTCACAGCTCTTTCTTGCTAATTTTTTCCATAAAAGAAGTAAGATAAAAGCATTTATTTGGCGTTATGTATTGAGTTTTTGCCAATCCATCACATGGGTTTCGAATAGTGTAGACATTTTTGAGATTTAAGTTGTAAATGTAATTGTTAAAAAAAAATATTACCTTGCGGATCACACTTTCGTGATATTTATAATCCAAAATTTTAAAAATATATATAGGTAATCGATTATCTATAATGTCATGGTAAGGCTGCTTTCCGAGCGGAGAACTGACCAGTGTTTTACAAAGACTGAGTTGAAATACCTATTATATGAATACAGGATGCAATTTGATGGGCAAATTGTTTTCTTGTTTGTAAGATGTTTAGTTGTAATTGTGAAAATTGGTTAGAAAATGGTAATTGTGAAGATTGATTTGACAAGTGTAAAAATCTTTGTAAATTTGTTTTGAAATTTCCACGGTGAAACACACCAAATATACAGCGTCATTTGTCAACTACCAAATTAGACGGGGAAGATGAGACGACAAGGTCCTTTGTGAGGAGGAAAATATCACGATTTTCTCATAACTGTTTGTTGATGGACCTGGAAGATGAGATAGCAAGGTCCTTTCTGAGGAGGAAAATATCACGATTTTCTCGTAACTGTTTGTTTGTTGATGGACCTGGAAGATGAGACAGCAAGGTCCTTTCTGAGGAGGAAAATATTACGATTTTCTCGTAACTGTTTGTTTGTTGATGGACCTGGAAGATGAGACAGCAAGGTCCTTTGTGAGGAGGAAAATATCACGATTTTCTCATAACTGTATGTTGATGGACCTGGAAGATGAGACAGCAAGGTCCTTTGTGAGGAGGAAAATATCACGATTTTCTCATAACTGTTTGTTGATGGACCTGGAAGACGAGACAGCAAGGTCCTTTCTGAGGAGGAAAATATCACGATTTTCTCATAACTGTTTGTTGATGGACCTGGAAGACGAGACAGCAAGGTCCTTTCTGAGGAGGAAAATATCACGATTTTCTCATAACTGTTTGTTGATGGACCTGGAAGATGAAACAGCAAGGTCCTTTCTGAGGAGGAAAATATCATGATTTTCTCATAACTGTTTGTCGATGGACCTGGAAGATGAGACAGCAAGGTCCTTTCTAAGGAGGAAAATATCATGATTTTCTCGTAACTGCGGTTATTACATGTGGACAACGCCTGCCAATGCACACAAGTAATTTGATATACGAGAATTTGATGGGCAAAAAATTTAGATGTGATTCCATTCCATTTGTGCGTCCTTATTTTGTCCTAATTTGCTATAAGTGAAATTTTTTTCCATTCCATTTGTGTGTTGTCTTTTTATATTTTCAAGTCTTTGGAGTGGTCATACTACTTTGCTAACACTATTGGTTTATGTGACATTGACCAACTTAACTTTTAACCAAGATACAAAACAATTTGCAGGGTTCTCTGGCCGGTTTATGTCCAACACGTCTTAAAGAGATCTGACCTTGACTAACGTAACTTTTAACCAAGATACATAATAATTTGCAGGGGTCTCTTGCCTCATGATTGAGATTTGAAGTGCCACTTCTCTTTGCCTTAAAAAAATGAACAACCTAATATTATTTTTAATTTCTCATAAGAGATTTTGAAATGTTGTGGTATAATATTATTATATT
>APFE030059839.1:3668-38453 GCA_000404065.3 Pinus taeda
AATAAAAATAATAAAAATAGTAATAACTACACTAAAGCTCTAAATAAGAATAAATAGTAATAAAACAAAGAAGCAATAAAAAGAATCAGTAAAGCTATCAAAAAGAAGAAAATAAAACAAGAAAGCTAAAAATCAAAAGAAAAGTAAAGAAATAAAACAAGAAGGCTAAAATTCAAGTTGCATGTAGACACATGGAGTGTGTGCATGTGGTTCCCCATCCAATGTTGTTCTATTTAATAGATGGTGAGGAAGATGAGAGGCATTCTTGCATTCCATCATTCCGAGATTCTATCTTTCATTCTCTTGGGAGAATGGTATACTAAGACTTAGGAGCACTAGCAGTAGTCGTTGATCGAGGGCTCGGGGGTGGCCAGTTGTAGCAGAATCCTGCACAATTGAGCCTACGGTTGGGAGGATAGTCGTCCCCAAAATCCTGTGATCACTTGGTAGACTGCAAGTACATGTAATAGAAGTAAGTTCATTTGTAAGTATTTGTTTTCCATTAAGACATTAATTTTAGTTTTACTTGGTGCTGTTACATAATAATACTATGTTTTAGCACAGCGGAAACTAAATTTGTTTTGCTGCAGACAGAGTTTCAGCAACACAAAAAAAAACTTCTATTCATTTATAAGCCTGACTGTTACAAAATAGGTATTTCTCACATAGAGGGATTTCACAACTTCTGTTACAAAAACATCTTCCTCTCACAGAGGGATTCTTCAAGACTGCTTCAGATGTAGTTAAAACAAAAAAAATTACACTCTGTCTTTTAAAAAAAATTACTCTGTCTCTCACTGCAAAAATTTACACTGTTGTGTGTAAATTTTTCTTACATTCAAGCTGCTTACGCTCACACTGTTGTGCTTCTCCTTCATTACATTTCAACCAACAAAAATAACAGACATTCGCACTGCTATTCATTTATCCCCTTCGCGCTGCTACGCCTCACTCACATTTCAACAACAGACAACAATGAACACATGCATACATAAAATGTATTAAGCAGGAAAACCACTGAACATCACTAGATTATATTGTCACACAACAGCCAATCTAAAAGCCACCACGAAGATGGAGCACTGTATCTGCACTGCTGTGCATTACACCAAAAGGAACTCTGTCTCTGTTTCCTTTCATACGCATTGTTGCGTCTCCCCTTTGTTTTCACAACAAAAACAAAACATACACGCTGTTGCATGTATTACATTACATTCATGTTCAACCAAAAATGACCTTCGCGCTGTTGCGCATTCCCTTTTGTTTTCTCACCAACAAACAACCAAAAATCCCATTCACGTTGCTCTGTATCTTCACCTTACATTACATTTCACTTGCTTCACGCTATTGCGTGCTCCCCCTCATTTTCTCAAAACTTACATCCACACTACTGTGCATATCTCATTTCATGCCATCACGCTGTTGCGCCTCTCTCTTACATTACATATGCTCTGTTTCTTCTTTTTCGCACTGTTGTGCGTTACATTTCATTTTCAACAAAACATTACATTCGCACTCTGCGTATTACACTGCTGTGTAAAAACCCCTTTTTTCCATTCGTGCTCTACTGCGCTACATTGCATATGCCCTCAAAATAACACATTACTTGTTCAACAAACAACTAACAAAACATATGATGTTACATGCTGTGTATTAAAAAAAATAAAATTAAAACCTTTACCAAAATTTACCAACCGTAATAAATTCATTAATTATATTCATGGCGATAAATTAAATTTTTGTCCTTCACCTCTGGTTCGAGTTGCTGCCCTATTGCACAGTGAGATCTTCTTGATAACCAAAAAACATGTGCCCGCTACCACAACTGTAGATCTGGCCCATTTTAATCGGACGACTGTGGTCAATATCGCAAGGCCCTTTCTCACTGATCTTTATGCTCCGGGGAATGGTGGTTTGAAACGTCAGCGGTGGACACGCGTCGGCTGATCGCTGTGATCGCTGCCTCCCCAAGAAATACTGCTGATCCGTAAAGGCAGTGCGGGGAAGTCTGCCTGGTTTCCGGAATTAAATGACGTGGCACTGTTCAACTGTTGCGGCAGTTGAAATTAATATTTCAACACTCCCCTTTAATTTCAACTGCTGGGTTAAAATTATAGTTCCTTTTGCTTGCTCTTGGCATAAGCTCCTTAACATCCTTCTCATCCTAATTGCTTGACATGCTGCTGCTGTAGCTGCCATATATTCTGCCTCTACTGTAGACAATGCTACAATAGGTTGTTTTTGGAAGCCCATGAAATGGCTCCTGAAACATGATCTTCAATCAAAGAATCACTGTTAATATAGTTCAGCAAGAATTTCGTAAGGACCCGTTCACTAATAGATTTAGCGATAATGAACAAGAATTACAGGCTCCCCCTAACTGTATGCATTGTCTCCTTTTGGCAGAGTCTTCTCAAAATAAGCTTATATTGGCGGGAGAGCTCAAGGGACTTTCGGACTGTATTTCTTTCCTTCTCCATACTTGTGTAACTTTCTTCTTTTGCATGGTTCTAGTTTGTGTAAGAGCCCATGTTAAGTTACAATCACGTGCCATATGACCAATGTTATGACACTTGAAGCATTCTACATTGTTCATGAATAAGATTACATGATTTCTTCTTGTAAGGTTGTTTCTTGGAGGTTGTTGGAGACTATAACATCTATCTCTATGAGATGCTTTACAATCTTTTTCCATATGACCAAAATTGGAACAAGAATAACAATAACCAAAAATTGAACTTTGGTACTTGGGAGATGGAGGTTTCCTTGATGTACTTCTGAAGCCTTTCTGCCTTGAGATCCTTTGATGATAACCATTGCCTCTTGCCTCTTTGACATCATCTACATTTCTTTTTGGAGATGGTTTTCTACTTGGAGCAAGATTTCTTCTATTGTAGCCTTGATTTTTCTCCTTGCCTTTGCTAGAATGGGGAGCATCACCATTTCTTTCTAGCTTCTTCACATCTCTTTTGATTAAAGCATTTTCATTCTTGTTTGAGGGTTCACCTGCATACCCGAGTCCTAATTTATCAGATGGACATCTGTGATAGCTGAGCATTTCATCCAAGGCTTGAGAGCTCTTCAAGATTTTGTTCATCCCTTCAACTTTTTTTCTGAGGAGGACAATCTCTTCTTCCAATCTTTCACACTCATTATTCTTCTTTGCAAGTTGTTCCTCAGTTTCTTCCTTGCTACGAGTAGCTTCAGCTGCTACTATTTTAAGGGAGATGATACCTGACTTCATTTTGAAGATTTCTTCATTCTTTGCTTGACTGCTTTCCATTTTCTTCTCAGCTCCTTGTGCCTGTTTCCTGGCTTCTTGTAATTGAGACTTAAGGGAGGAGACCTCTACCTTGTACTGACCAATCTCTTCTTCAAGTTTGTTCACGTTTTTGTGCCTTTGTTCAAGTTGACTTGACAAGGTATTTTCCTGCTTCTTTGCTTTATTCAATTGATTTGTCATGAATATGACTTCTTCATAATGCTTCCTTTTGTTTTGATGAAATTCCTTCTTAAGCTTGGCAAACTCTTCATCCCTTTCTTGTACTTGAAGCTTGATGAGGTCAAATTTCTTCCTTGTTTGATCTTGGTTACCAACTAGAGCTATATTCTTAAGTGCCTCATTTTCCTTTTTCAAATTGTTAATCTCTTCCATGGCAGTCATAATTTGAGTGAGGAGTTCTTCTACAAAGTCCTTTTCATTCTCTTTTTCTTCTAGGTCTGCTTCAGCTTTGATGTCATCATTCTTATTTTCAGCTTCTATGATGGGTTCAGGATCTCTTTCTTGATTCATGGTCATGGTCAGTGCTCCTTTTAAGTGAAGGTCATGAAGTCTGTCCCATATATCCTTTGCTGATGAATATTTTCCTAGATTCTTTTTTACAGAATCAGGTAGCCAATTCAAGATTGTCTTTGCTGCTTTTGCATCGTACTCCTTGGATTCTCTATCCATCCTGCTATCATCAATCACTGATTCCTAAAATTCAATCCCTTGACACTGTAAGAAAGTCCTCATTTTTGCTTCCCATATATTAAAGTTTCCATTGAGCCTTGGAGCCTCATCAAATTGATTGTATTCTATTTTAGTAGTAGAGGGAAACACATCCTTAGGAGGATTGGAGGTTTTCTTCCTTGACCTCGTCATTTGTGTTCTCTGCCCTTATTCTTGCACTCTTAACTATACTTGATTGTGTATTTTAAAATAATTGACTGTGAGTGTAGTAACACAAAAACTTGAGAAATATCTGGATTCTTTCTTGACTGAGTCTTCACTCTACTGGAGAGGTTGCTGCAACAAAAAATCCTTCCTTCAGCTTCTTTGACACCTTCAAAGAACTTGGACAAGCTCTGATACCATGTTGGGAATTTTTGGTAATTCCAAACAAAAGACTGAACAGATAAACAATGCTCTGTTTTAACCATAGAGAATAATACTCTGTTTTAGCACAGCGAAAACTAAATTTGTTTTGCTGCAGACAGAGTTTCAACAACACAAAAAAAAACTTCTATTCATTTATAAGTCTGACTGTTACAAAATAGGTCTTTCTCATACAGAAGGATTTCACAATTGCTGTCACAAAAACATCTTCCTCTCACAGAGGGATTCTCCAATACTGCTTTAGATGCAGTTAAAACAAAAAAGATTACACTCTATCTTTTAAAAAAAATTACTCTGTCTCTCACTGCAAAAATTTACACTGTTGTGTGTAAATTTTTCTTACATTCAAGCTGCTTACACTCGCACTGTTGTGCTTCTCCTTCATTACATTTCAACCAACAAAAATAACAGAAATTTGTATCGCTGTGCGTTTATCCCCTTCGCGTTGCTACGCCTCACTCACATTTCAACAACAGACAACAATGAACACATGCATACATAAAATGTATTAAGCAGGAAAACCACTGAACATCACCAGATTATATTGTCACACAACAGCCAATCTAAAAGCCATCACAGAGATGGAGCACTGTATCTGCACTGTTGTGCATTACACCAAAAGGAACTATGTCTCAGTTTCCTTTCATACGCGCTGCTGCGTCTCCCCTTTGTTTTCACAACAAAAACAAAACATACACGCTGCTGCATGTATTACATTACATTCATCTTCAACCAAAAATGACCTTCGCGCTGCTGCGCATTCCCTTTTGTTTTCTCACCAACGAACAACCAAAAATCCCATTCACGCTGCTGCGTATCTTCACCTTACATTACATTTCACTTGCTTCACACTGATGTGTGCTCCCCCTCGTTTGCTCAAAACTTACATCCACACTGCTGTGTGTATCTCATTTTATGCTATCACGTTGTTGCGCCTCTCTCTTACATTACATATGCTCTGTTTCTTCGTTTTCACACTGCTGTGCATTACATTTCATTTTCAACAAAACATTACATTCGCACTCTACGTATTACGCAGCTGTGTAAAAACCCCTTTTTTCCATTCGTGCTCCACTGCGCTACATTACATATGCCCTAAAAAAACATTACTTGTTCAACAAACAATTAACAAAACATATGATGTTACATGCCGTGTATTAAAAAAAATAAAATTAAACCCTTTACCAAATTTATCAACCGTAATAAATTCATTAATTACATTCATGGTGATAAATTAAATTTTTGTCCTGGTTCTAGCTGGCAAGATCTTCCTGATAACCAAAAAACATGTGCTCGCTACCACAACCGTAGATCTGGCCCATTTTAATCGGATGAGTGTGGTCAATATCGCAAGGCCCTTTCTCGCCGATTTTTATGCTCTGGGGAATGGTGGACACGCGTCGGCTGATGGCTGTGATCGCTGCCTCCCCAAGAAATAGTGCTGATCCGTAAAGGCAGCGTGGGGAAGTCTGCCTGGTTTCCGGAATTAAATGGCGCGGCACTGTTCAACTGTTGCGACAGTTGAAATTAATATTTCAAACACTAAGAGGTTATTCAAACGCCAGCAAAAGAGATGATATGCAGAGGTAGAGTTAAAATCGTTGCATGGAGCTAGCAAACCAAAAGAATGATGTCGAAACCAGGCTTCATTGGAGGGAACATTGAAACTTTATACGAAAGGGTTCAAGGTGTATGCGCCTAGAGTAAAACTATAATGCCATTGCATCGGGGTAGAAAGGCATATTATAAACTCACGTCTCACTGAAACTCGTCTATTACTAAGTCACATTGATACCAAGCGTTAAAAGCAAGTCAAAGATTGTATAGTGCGCTCAAAGTCATCCAATATAGTGTTAATGGGCATTTTCAAAGTGGAAGCGTTGTTAGGACTACCCAAGCTGTGAAAATAAGTCATTGGAATCGTAAATAAGTGCATGGTTATGTGTTAAGTTTAAAGGAACGCTCAAATAAGTGCAATGATTATGTGTTAAGTTTAAAGTAACACTATGATAAGAGAGCATGACAAACCTGGAATCGTAAATAAGTGCATGGTTATGTGTTAAGTTTAAAGGAACGCTCAAATAAGTGCAATGATTATGTGTTAAGTTTAAAGTAACACTATGATAAGAGAGCATGACAAACCCGTATATCAATCGCATACAAGAGGTTAATACATGGAGCGCTGCGCATTTCTACATGGCAGTTTAAAAACCTTTGCCTCTAATCATTGCACTAGCACTAGCGTACTTTGGAGAGGACATACAAAGTGGGCAATGAAGGCTATGAATCCTTATCAAAGAGTCGTGCGATGGACAGTCATAATTGCACAAGAAGAAACGTTGTGATAAGCAACATGTTGATCATTGTAGAAGTTGCAGGGTTGGTTGTATATTTGCATCTAGAGCATACACGATGAGGGCCAACATACCATGGTAATGTGAAAAAGGTGAATAGGTCAACCGCACATCCGCAGGGATTAATATATATGATTGCACTAGGGAATGTTCAAAAAATAACGCTACATGCCATGCAAAGGACACATAATGTGATAAAAACCATTGAACGGTAAGGAATAACGCAGGAAAGGGCAGCAGATGGAAACTATACATACGGTTTTGGGATCAACTCTAACTACCCAGAGAATGGAAACTACTTCATACATTGGTGCAGGACTCTTTACAATTTTGTTTATTGTAGAATTGGGCTTATGTGATCCATCAAAGTTATAATAAGAGTTTCGATGTAAATCACATATAGAAAGACCTTTGCCAACGAGATACGATAAAGGTTTTTCTATATGTGATTTACGCCGAAACTCTTCTTATAATCTTGTTTATTTGAGCCATGAAAAGAAATACAGTAGCTTGACAAATTTAAAAAGATATTCGAACAATACCTTGTATATATAGCTAAGAGCATCACCACCAAAAAAAACTTCAAATTTTAGTTATCAGTCACTGCCTACATCAATGGATCTTATTATATTGCGAGTGAATTAGTCTCCTCTCGAAATGTTACACTTAATGTTGAATCTAGGTCCCTTGTCGGAAGCACTTGTGCTCTTGTGAACCAAGTTATCGGGGTTAAATCAGATGGTAACAATAATTTCATTTTCATTGATGGCAGCATGGAAGAACTGATTCGTCTTAGCTTATATGGACCTTACCAACGTATTGATCTAGTTTCTTCACCTTTGTCATATGCACAAATTCCAATTTTTTTATGTTTTGATTGTGTGTGTACGTTTGCAGACTTTTTAGGAAAGGATAGGAAACAACAAATTCCTGTGAAGAGGGAAGACCTCACAAACTTTGTCTCCTGAGCTTGGGACCTATGCCCATCACATGGCCAACTTTCATCTCTAGTGCACAAGCCCCTAACTCCTTGCTTCTTACACTGCCCTGCGCCAAGCATTGGCAGCCTTGCTTTGGTGATGCTTTGGTGAGAGCATAACGCACTTACATAGGGTAAGCATGCAATTCCCTAGTTCTTACACTTGCACCCTACGCCAACCATTTGTAGCCTTGCCTTAGTGAGCACATAACGCACTTACAAAGCGTAACCATGTCAATCTATAGTTATTAGTTCTTATATTTGCATGCTGTGCTAAGCATTGGCAACCTTGCTTAGGTGAGTACATAGTGCATTCAAGGAAAATTTTAAGGATGGAAATTTATCTTAAAGTTTAAAAATTTTGGCAAATCTTACGACTCCGTAATATGAAGATTGTAAAAATTTTGGTGATATTTTTTTAAAGATATCCAAATTTATAATGAATTTATATAGTCTCTATAAAATTTTGGCAAATTTTAGGATTACATAATTTTATAATATAAAATTTGGGCAAATCACTTTTAGAAAAGAATGGAAATTGGCGATTTTTTTTTTTTTTGGAAAAAAACCATGGAATATTAGCCCACCTGTGAATATTAGCCCCTAAAGTTTTCCTTGGCACTTACATAGAGTAAGCATGTCAATCCCTAGCCCTTGCAATTGCACACTATGTCAAGGCTAGGATCTCTTAGTAAGGCTAGCATTTTCCTTTATGAAATGTTATAAATCCTATGACAGCGCCAAAGGGGTTTGATACACCAAGCACATAAAATGTCTAGATAAAGAGCGTAGGTCATAAGCATAAGACTGGACCTTTTGTAGCTGGAATGAGATCGCTTCCAAAGATACTATTAAATCCAAGGATACACGGGGCATACCTACAATGTGTAGGGAGCATAAACCATTAATTGTATGTGTCGCGCCAATCCAAAATAACGATTATACAATCAAATTTCATATAATACATGTTGAAATGAACATTGTGAAAATATCATATCTCACAAAGAATGGAGAGAAAATGTGGAATTGAGGATTACTCTTCTCAATATTATGAACCAGTTAAATAAGATTTCATTGGAGACATCAGTAATGAATGACTGTAGTGATACTAAACTGAACTGAAGATAATTGGACTAAACTTAACTAACTATGACACTTGGATGGACGATTATGACACCTAGCAGGTGGTTGGAATTATATTCTCCAACACTCCCCCTTAATTTCAACCACTTAAAATTCAATTAAGATGTCTCTTGGTCTATGTGCTTACAATTTAAAATTTTGACTTCAACTAGATTTACTTTTCTTCCTCTTCTTCCAGGACAATAAATGAAAATAGTGGAGCAGAGAGTTTCTCTTCTTAGTATTACGAATCAATTAAATAAGATTACATTAGAAACATCAGTAATGAATGATTGGAGTGAAACTCAACTAAACTAGACTAACTGAAACTGAACGAAGACACTTGGATGGATGGTTTTGACACCTAGTAGGTGGTTGGAATTAGATTCTCCAACACCCCCACTTAATTACAACCACATAAAAATTCAATTAAGATGTTTGTTGGTCTATGTCTCAGCTAGGCTTACAATCTAAAAAAATGACTTCAACTAGATTTCCTTTTCTTCTTCTCTTCTTTAGATCCTGTAGCCTCTAATTTTATTTTATTTTATTTTATTTTTTTATTTTTATTTTATTTTATTTTATTTTTTTATTTTTTTCTTCATTTGCTGGTGCAAGTCTTCCATTGTTCCAGAGTTGTCTAAACATGTCTTGGACTTCTTCAAAAATCGGCTTTTATGTTGATTACTGGCACATATTATCTTCTGTAGTGCACTTTTCATCATCAATCTGCTACAACATAAAATGAGAATACAATTTTCTCTCTTCAAAAATTCAATGCCTGAAAATTTCATTCATGGGTTCATCATGCATGTTGTCTTCAACATTCATTTATGAAGCTTCTATGTAGACCTCATCTAGACATGGTATTGCAAGCCATTCTTCAAGGAAATTTAATTCTTCTTCATAATCATTTGTGTACCTGCACATTGGAAATCAATGTTAGAATTAAAAATATTTGCATAACCACATTGGTTCTGTCCTTCTTCTTTGCAATGTGAGCTTTCTCCTATTACACTTCATTCTTTGCCTCTACTTCTGTCTCTGTCTCTTTGACTTTTTTACTAATATGTGCTGCTACAAACAGGTTATTTTCCACTTGGTTTTCAGACTCAAGTGGGATTATCTCACCAAATAACATCATGCCGATATCACATTTTTGTTGCATCATCTGCAACCATTCATCATTAGCCAGCAATTCTTCATCAAAATTTACATCAACAATATTAATTGCTATATCAATCATAACATTGATTGCTCCAATGGTAACTTCATTGTCATCAACAAGCTCTCTTGCTAGATTCACCAAATTGTCATCAACGAGCTCTATTGCTGGATTCACCAAGTTGTCATCAACAAGATTTTTTGTTGGTTCACCATATTTTCATCAACAAGCACTGTTGCTGGATTCGCCAAATATTCATCCACTTTCAACTATGCTTAGTGAATACAAAGTATTCACGAGCATCTATGTGCTCCTTCTCTATTTCTTCTTCAAATTTATCATAGTCATCATCCAATTGCGGCTGAGCACAATGGGATTCAACAAACGTTTCATCTCAATGTAGATCTGCTACTATAGATCCACCTTCATCTTCAACTTGATTACTCCCACTTACATGAAAACTCCTCTTAAGGACATCACAAACTTCCGTGGATATCTTTGCTTCATTCATTCTAGTTATTACTTCTCACCATAAAAAATAAATTCAAACATCTCGTGTTGCAGCGTCGACTTTCTTAACTTCTTGAATTTTCCGATTTTTTTAATGTTAACTCACTACAACTCAACAAATCAATCGATCTACCAACATAGCTTTTACCCACAATAAGAAAATATATTTGCGATAGCTCCTTTGCTACTCAGCGTCAAAAAAAAAAATGTGGATCTACAAATTTTCACTACCTTTTTGAAAAGAACCTTGAAATATAAGCCATTAATCTTTTTCAAAAAATCAGACATACCCCTCTTGAAAAATCCACATAAACTCCTTTTACATTTTTTAATAAATCAACTCCCTTTTTTAATATTTAGAAATTCCTTTTCGAAATCCTTGAAATCCTTTTTTAATATAAAATGAAATTTTAAAAGTTTCAACAATGTCCTCAAAAATGCCTTCTTGAAATCACAGGAGCCAAATGTGATTGGAGCCTTTTAAAACAACATTGCCACGAGCACTTTCAAAAATCACATAAAATATCAAAATCAAGTTTGAAGAGAGTACGATGGTGCTTCAAAGTTTCGTACTCTTTAAAAGAAAAATGTCGCTCATGCTCCCTTCAAGAAAAAAATACTTTCTCTTCTGCAGGTGTTGAAACCAGACTTCAATCTTTGAAAAAGTGGTTGTCGTTTTATGGAGTCTCTTCCCTTTTTTAAATTCAGCGTTGCGTAGCTCTCGGTTCAGGTTATGTGCGCAAATTTGCGTACTCTTTCAATTGATGGGGTGAGTCAATTTTAAAAATTCGAAAATTTCATGAGTATGTTGTTCTCTTGCGCACTTTTTTTTCTGAGGTATTAAATGGACGTGTTGGGCTTTGTTGACCGGTGCACAATTGGCACACTTTCTCTTCTTCATAGGAGTGAAATTCAAGCTGCGCAGCCTCTCACGACCTTTGCTTCTTCTTTGCGAGTCCAAAAAAAATTTGAAGCTTTGCTCTTTCTGGGGTTTTATGCGACCTAGTGCTCTTATACCATGACAAAGAATGGAGATAAAATGTGGAGTAGAAGATTAATCTTCTCAATATTATGAATCAGTTAAATAAAATTACATTGAAGACATCAATAATAAATGATTATAATGAAACTAAAATGAACTCAAGATAACTCGACTAAACTCAACTAATTATGACACTTGGATGGACGGCTATGACACCTAGCAAGTGGTTGGAATTAAGCTCTCCAACAATATCAAAGTGCATCGTAAGGATTATCTTTTAAAAGTGCACAAGGATCTTGTATCAAAAAATGCCATCACAAAAAGGAATGAAACAAGAAAATACATATGTGTTGGGGAGTAATCAATGTGTGAAAGGGTTATGAGGCAAGAGTTATGGTAGCAAGGATTCAAAGGATTTAATTGATACGAGAAGTTTTCCTGTGCAACAATAAAGGCCATATTCAAATTTTGTAGCAAAAAAGTATAGAAATTGTGGAGAACAATGGGACAAGGGATTACAAGATAATCTATGGTGATGGCACGCTAAGGATTTAGTAAATCCTATAAGGGTTTCACAGAATTTGTATGGAAAACTCAAAATTATGATACATTGATAGACAGGATTGAAAACTTAGAAGTGAATTTTCATTTCAGGGATGTAGACTCTTTCGATTTTCTCAAGACTAATTTTGTTGAATAATTTCATTCATGATAAATGAAAGATAATTATTACTAATTTTATCTCGTTATTTTGAGTCTTGTAATTTGCTGATAGGATTTAGTAATTGTATGTATTCCAAGTCTAAAGTTGCGGGAAGATTGTGAGTCTAATGTTGTAGGGATGGATGGACTTCCCCATAACTTTTGATAAATGATCCAAACAACACCAGGGTGACCCTATGGGGATACGATGGCAATGAAAAAGTTCTTAAAGCCCAATGTTTCCTACAAGTCATTACACCAAGAGAGAATTGAATTTCCAATAACTATATTGTAAATATAATTATTTGTCATAAATGACAAATACCAAAATTATCGAAATTGACAAAAGGGAGAATATCAAAAGTTATGAAGAATTCCAAGAGCCGCTTGGAAGCCGAAGAGTCATGAGGGAGTTCAAGAGTCACATGGAAAGTGAAGGGTCACTTCATTTTGTATAAATGAATACCCTCATGGCTCAAGCAATTGGACTTTTAGCACTTAAGCTAGGCTAGTGATAGGATTGCAATCTTGTGCTTGAGGAGCTAAAAGCCTTCACTCTTGGTAGCCTATAGGTGGAGGGATTGTGAGGCTAGTGCTATGTTATGAAAATGATATGAACTGCTCTCATTGCACTACTGGGTTTTGAGGAGCTTATGTACATGTATTTGGACGGATGAAAATATTGATGAGAAGCTATTTTGTTCTTGAATCGATTCTTGTGCCTTCCTTTGGTATTAAATTGGCTATCTAATATTTCAATTATGTATGTGTGTGGTTTACACATTGGTTCCAAGTTTATGAACTAATTTGTTTTCATGCAGCTTGCATGTAGGTGCTAAATGTAACACCCCACCCCACATTTACCTGCGTTTACAAGCTCACCAAGGTAAACATGAGATGTGAGTTACTATGCATGACTCAACATCCAAGTTCCAGTTATGGAAGTTGGGTCCACCATCCTAAAACTTAATACAACCTCCAGGAACACCAGATCACCTAGATGTTAAGCAACATGTATTGATCAACTTTTCCTAGACTATAACTAACTTCTTGACTCACTTCATAACGTAGCTGCATGCATGACAAGATACAGAAGTGGCTAGAAGGCTCCAACCACACTTATAAGCCTTCCTTCATGCGGCTACAACTAAAATTTCTCGGTTAAGAGACTGTAGCTAGAAGCCTTGTTCTAGATTTTCAGGGATAGCTACAAACCAGCTGCCCAAAATTGCCTAGAAATTTCCAAACTCAACGTAATCATCTGTAGAAGTCTTCATTCACTATTCTTGACTCAATTCCTACTCAAACTTGTCCAATACATAATAATGATTTAGACAAACACTTTGTAGATAAGATACCTGTAGGTCATGAATGCATATATGTACAATTACTCATTAGATTCATCATAGAATCATCAAGAATGATTATTTCCTTCTCTAGCTAGCTACAACAACACTTGTTATCTCATGCATTCATAGTGACCATTCAATAACTTATCAAACCATGAACAAGATCCATAATAAGAGCACATCATGTCATAAGAATGTATCATGCATGTAACCAATATTTAACCAGAATGAATCCATGACAAACTAGTCATTTAATCAACACAATAACCAATACATGTTCTCATTGATCTCAATAATAAATAACACATAATAACATAATCATAAAGCCAACCAAGTCAGTGACTTCCACGTACCACCTGACCATAGATTGAGCTAAACCAAATCATTCTTTTACTCAATCACCCCCGTGCCATATTCGAAGCATGTGTTAGCTCTGCTATATAACATTGATTTTCTAAAAGCAGGAGGCAATATCGGTCTTTGGTAGTGCTCAAAGAAAGCCTATAATAGTTGCCCTCTCTGTTTCCCTTTACCCCTCTCGTCCTCCTTTCATCTCCATTTCCCATGTTTTTGGTTAAAAATCATATAAAGGTCCCTTGCTCTTAAGCCCCAAACGCTAAAACCCATCCCCCATAAAACCCGTGCCCATACGACTCTGTGCCTCCATACATTTACCACCTTAACCTCAGCCATTTATCTCTGCCTCCCTATCCAACGGCTCCCCGTCACATTCGATGGAAAACCCACACGATTGTTCCCCACCGTCCGATCATCTTCGCCACGATCGGACGGTGTTCGCTCTCCCCACGCCCATAAAGCAATCAAGCGTTAACGTGCGATGGAGAGTGGTTTCCTCTCTCCTCCACCACCACGCGTCGCACGCTGAATGGCATCGCGCGCCATAGCCCTTTTACCGCCCAACGTCCAAAAGCAGTGCGATCAAAACAACTTACCGCTTAATCCTCCATTCCCGCCTGATAACCACCGCACACCTTCATTGCCCGACGACCATTGGATCTGTCCGATTACGATCCAACGGCCCATGATCATTCCATTCCCACATCTCCAGATATCCCCGTTGACTCATCTCAGTCGTATATCCTCCCGATCTGACGAATGATCTTCCTCCTTCATCCAACCAGTCCATTAGCCACTCAGTCCACGTCCCCTAACCGTTCTGTGCACCTGAAGGATGAAGGCGATTGGCTCACCAGTACCGTTCGCAATTACTCCTCAACAACCATATTTAACCAACAGTATGGCCGAGGAGGAAAAGGACAGAGTCCGAGCAGATGCCTGCATTCAACAGTTATAGAATTTTATCTTATACGACACTCCAGCCACCCGAGAGGACAGCAGAGCACCTGAAAGGATCAGATTTATCCACTGTAGCAAGAAAATGTGACAGAGACTCCATCAGGCAGTTAAAGCGGTTGGTGGTTAATTATGACCCATCCATACTTAGAATGGTCGAGGGCCTTTGTAATGAAACTATATATATACCCAGAAACAAGATGTAATCAAGGTTGATGGTTGACGTTTTGATGTAAGGTTCAACTTCTGGAGACTGTGACTATTTTGATACTTGCAGCGTCTCATCTTCATTTTTAGCTAATACAAGCTTCTTTTGCTACTAATTGCTCACTTTCCATTTATCTTCTTTTCCAAGCTGTGCTTGATATATTATTTCCCTGAACTCTTGATGTTTAGCATTAGAGAAGTTGTCATCCTATCTCTGTATTAAAGCCTTGTGTGTATCAGTGAATGAGCTATTCAGGTTTCTTTTCACCTAGTGACAGAGAGCTGTCATCCTGTCTGTGCATTAGGGAATTAGATTTGCAGACTTCTTTATTGGTTACAGCCGGCCATCACATGGTTTTGTGCATCTGCTGGTGTGGTCAGTATTCTCCACATTCACCCAATCCTTAAACTGTGAGTAATTGGTGGTCTAAAGCCTTGTAGCCTGGGGGTGTTCACGGATGTCTGGAGTCAAGCAAAGTAGAAGTGGTTATTTGCCTTGAACAAGCATCATTCCTTCCATTCATCCATTTGAAACATTAAGTTGGATTTTTATGTTCCCGAGCATCTCCGAGCTACAACCTAGGAGAGTTTCTTGGGGTGATAATAGCATGAATGTGGGATCACATGGGATAAACCAAAACAAAACCAACTAGGGTTTACAGAAGCTAAACCGCCTTAAACCTCAACCACAATGATTTCACCTAAATTGGTCTAGAAATGACCAAAACCAAACAAGCTTGGATGCCTCAAACTTTCTCCACCATGTTAGTGTCAGTATTTCCAGCCTTCCTCCAGTGATCAAATATTCTCTTACAAAGTGATTGTGGAGTGTCAAGGTCAAATTTTGTCATTTCAGTGAGTCTTCAAGCAAAATTTGGTTATTAGGCATTAGGTCTAGGGTTTGCTCTCACTCTTTTCAAAGTTGCCCAAATGCCAATCTATGTCACTATTCAGCTGATTCTATCATCATTCATAGGGTTGTCATTATCATATCAGTGTTTAATGAGTCATTTTACACCTTGTTCATGCTTCAGTTGCACCTAGGCAAGGTCATTTCCCTCTCCTAGGGTTTTGAAAGCTAATTTCTCTTGGATGGTCAAATCATTAGTAAAAATTATATCCAGATGTTCATACACCTTCCTCTATCTTTCATATACCTTACCAAATACTTCCCATCTCTGAGATTCCCCAAATTCCTCATTTTCGCACAAACCCTAGTTTCTAGCTACAACCTAGCAATTTTCTAGGTTGGGCCTGTGTTTTGCCCTCTTGGACCCCTTCCCCTCACTCAATCTCTGAGATTCCACTTTCCCTTGCTTCCTAACATCCCTTCCTACTTCCAAAAATTTCCCCAAGAATTTACAAGCCCCTTATCCCCTTCATTTCGCTTCATTTCGGCAAAATTCCTTGTTTCACACATTGGGATAAGTTTCACTCAAAAGATGTTTTAGAGAAATCAAAGATGAATTTTGGGAAACTGAGAGAGATTTTTGTCCACAAAATGCCAAAGAAGAAAAATGTCCTTCACGTTTTTCACAGGTGTCATGGTTTGAGATAAATGTCAAGAATACCATTGCCTCAAGAGATACAAAGACACCTCTGAAGTGACCTTGGGAAAATCAAGTTTTCTCCTAGCTTGGTTGGCCAAATGATTTTCTTGATGGGTAAAATGATAAATAAACACAAAGTGCTTTCCAATGAGCTTTCATGAGCTCAATTTGAGGTTGAGGTACAAAGGAGGAGGGGTGGTAAGGGTGGTCACCATGTGAGAGAGGAGCCCACCACTTTGAGCTATTTGCAGGCTTGTACACTTGCAGTCACATGTTTCCGCTACTTCTCATGTTATGAATTTTGCGAGAGGATTTCTCAAATTCAGCTTTACAGGGAATTAGTCCACTTGTTTGTTTTTCATTTGCATGACGGGCATGTAAATCTTGCAGGGGTGGATTTTACATTGACACCTGAAACGGTTTCTCAAGCAACGGGGATACCTAATGTTGGAGAAGAGTGGAACAAGCGCAAACTATTGGATAGATTTCAGTATGAACCTTACATTAAACCTCAATATATGAGGTACATGACTAGTGTATTTCATTTCAGATTTTTGAAGGATGAGTATGTTCCTTGATGAAGCTCATCATGCACTATTTCACCTGTGAGGGTAGATTTTCACGTTTGTTTTTCTACCATATTCGCGTGTTGATGCATTTCACACGGGTACGGATGATGAACATACTGTTTTTCATGTGCCAGAATATTGACAGGATGGTGCCATTGGTGCAAAGAAAGAGTCCAACACAGCAACATAGGAGCCTCTATCATTATGGTTTGATTCAGCATGTGGTCATGCATCAGTTGGCTCAGCATGGCATCCTATGGGAGGATTTCATCTCCCGAGAGTTCTTCACAGGGACACCACCACATCTTGAGATTGTTCATGAGGAGGGAGGACCATCACATCAGCATGATATCCCTGAGACTAGACATGTCAGTTCTCCTCCATTGGTCACTTATCAGAGAGGCCACAGGGCCTTATTTGCAGCAGCTAGGCAAGTATTTTCTCCACAACAGGTGGAAGGGGTCTCGCCTTCTTCATCAGCACCGCAAGTGTTATCTCCACACCAGGTGGAAGGGGCCTTGCTTCCGACAGTAGCATAGGTATCAGAGAGGGGCAAGCAGCCCAGGATTGAGCAAGGATTGTCATGTGATTCAGATATTGACATCATTGATATTGAGGATAGCTCCCCTGCCTCAAAGCTCAAGGAGATCATCCGAGAGCAAAGGACCAAGAATGAGTCGCTGCACAAGAAATTGCAAATGGCAAAGTGGATAATTAACTATTTAGAGCAGCGCAACAAACAGTTGGAGGATGAGCACGAGCTTTATGAGCAGCGGAAGATTCGTGAAGACCAGGAATTGGCTTGTAGAAGACCCGGTGATTTGACACCCATAGATCGAGAATCTATGCTTATTCGGGTCAATGCTCATTTGGAGAGGTTGCTGGCCAAGGCCAATAGAGATAAGGACCTGCTCCGGAATATGAGAACCACTATTGGGCCCGAATGCACGTATGCAAGGCAAGAATGAAGGTGCTCCAAGGACGGTTGGCCAAGGCACTCAAACGAAGAAAAAGGGCCGATCCCCTCCATATCTTGGCTGAGACTTCCTTGAAGGAACATGGTGCTAAATTACTCAACCCCAGCACAAATTTCAAAAAATTTTGAGCATTTTTGGTCATTTATGAATTTTTTGGTCAAAAAACAGGTTTTCTTCACCAAGAGGTCACGCACCGTGCGCGACCCTTTCGATTGGGAGGTCCATTTCAGGAAAAGTTTACGTTTTTGGATTTTTCATCCAAAAATACACTTGCTCAGTGAAGATCAAGAAATTTCACCAAGTTTTGAGCTTCCAGAAGGTCAAAAAACAAGCAAAAAATGACTTTCTGCCACCTTTTTGACACACAGGAAGCTGTCTTGGGAGATTTCAATTTTGGAGGGGAAAATGGACACCAAATTCAGAAATTCCACTTGGGTTCGAAAGTAGACATCCATACCTTTCCAACAAGCCCACTCTTGCCTCATTTGGACACCTGGAAGTGCCTCACAAGCTGTTCCAAAGGTGTGCGACCTCTTCAGAATCAGTGCACGACGTCTTGAGCAATTTTCACAGAAATTGTACCTACAGCTCAACAAAACGCATTTTTGACTAGGTTTTACTTTTTGGAGTGAATTTTGATCCTCATTGATGTAAATGATGTAATTTTATGATATTTTGACACTTATTTATCTCTTCTAGAAGATTCATTCATGAGATAAGCAAAAATTTAATGAATGAATTGGTTTCCTAGCTTATAGAGGTAAGTTGTTTTGACTGCCTAGATTTTAGTGATCAGTTTGGAATTGGCTGAAATAGCTCCTAGGATAGTGAGCTCGAACCCTAGAGGCAAGGAAAGATGTTATATTTCCTATATTATGTACTTTCTTAGTCATTTTCATGGTTGGAATCTTGAGGGAGAAAGCTTCTATTGTATTACTCATTGTATCTCTGCAATTTTTGGCTAAGGAAGACCAGGATTTTGCAGTCCTTTTTGGGATTCTTGTGGTTACGTGTATTGATGGTGTGCTTCTCTTTGTACTTGTAATTTTTTTATGTGAATCATCTTCTTACTTTTTCTTCTGCAAATTAGGCAAATGAAGTGTTAAGGTAGAATTCATGGTTGCTATGCTCTGCCTTTAAGTTTGCTTAATATCAATGTTTTCAGCTGTTTAAGGAGAATTCAAGGTGCTTGATTGCTCTCCTTAGCTTCTCACCAGTCATTCTCATCCATCCACATCTATCAAAGGTCTCAATACAGTCTCCTACCTTGCCCCAAAGAACCCCCTGCGAAAACTGTGTCCAATCCCCGCACCCAAAATTGCCTTTCCCCAATTTTCCACCAAAACCCTAAAAATCCCTAAATCAAACCTTTTTATCAGTTTAATAGCCTAAAATCATTGTTTCCACATTGGTTATCTCGCCCATTGAATATGTTTACCGAGATAGACCGGAGAGATCCCTCTCCTACCCCGTAGGGCTAGCTACAAGGCTAAGTGGTTTGATGTTGCCTTGAAGTTTACCTTTTTCAGCTTGAGGTGAAATTTCAAGCGCTAACAGGTACATGTCAATATTGTATGTGATGTCTTTTCAAGTGGAAGTTCAACTGTTGATAGTTGGATATAAAATTCATATAGTGGATGAAGATTCATGAGGATAGATGAACAATCACAAAGGGGAATGTCAAGGGCCACCCCACCCTTTGCTATATATAGTCCCTCATAACTCATTGTAAAGGCTTTTGGTCAGGCAAGCTTTCGATAGGAGTATCTTAGAGAGAGCTTGGATAGTATTGTAACGAGCCTTGGCTTCTCCACTGTGTAGAGCTAGTATCTCTTTGGAGGAGCAGGCGATAGTGACCGTAACGTTTCACTGTTGGAACTAGTGGTTGGTCGAATGCACCCTTTTTGTAGAAACTCTTGGATCTACCATTTAATTTCCTTGTTTTCTAGAAGAAAGCGACAATATATTGGCCCATTGAGTAGAGGTGCTTTGAGAGTTAGATTGAATGAATGCTTGACCTGGCAATACAAAAGTAGCCTTGTGGGTGAGGAGAAGATGCCTTGTATTCTTCTTCGACCTTGTCCACTTCCTTCTTCTATGCAAAGGAACCCCTTCTAGGGGCCATGGATGTGGCCGTGACCTTCCCCTTACTTTGAGAGTGGACCAGGAAGAAAACAAATTTCCTGGTATGGGAGATGATGTTATTGCATTTCTTAACAAATATCAAAGAAATGGTGGTAGGCGGGGTTACCTCCAATATCCTCTATAATTTTATACCCAAATAAATAATAACAGTTTGAGGCCTTGACAAATGCAAAACATGATGCTTCCACAAGTATGTTTGGCCTAATAAAACATCACAAACTTCAAGAGGGGAAACATCACACAGTACCTCATCCCTGAAGGGATTGATACTATAAGGAAGGTGACACTGTTGACTGACGTGGATATCTCATCCTTGATGGAGAAAACTGATGCTGTATGGCTATGGTTGGGTGCTGTAGGTAGGACCAACTGCTTGATGACCTCTACTAATATGAGGTTCTTTTTGATCCTGCTATCGATAATGAACTGCAATGAAAAACCCTTCATCCACATCTGTGAGTGGAAGAGACGCTCCCCCTCCTTTGGATCTTCAAGCTCAATATTTTGGACCTTGGTGGTAGTAATGGTGGCACTAGGATCTACATCGATAATATTCTTACCCTTGTCATTCCCCTTGTTGAGTTTAACTTAGAGTCAGAACATCCATTTGTTTTGAAGCTTTTAGCTCAACCGCTAGTTACTGCTCGGCATGAAACTCATTTGTGTTGTGAGAGGAGCTCATATGGAACTCATACCATTTTCCCATGTCCTTCTTCATCTTCATGGTGCTATTATTTTCTTGTGGCTTCGATGGGTTGTCTTGGGTCACCCCACCTTGGCTCTGTCCTTTGTTCTAAGATTTGGAGGTCCCTTTTCCATGCTTCGGATTCACAGATCCAAAGTCTTACTTCTTTCTAGTTTTTGCTCGATATTGGCAACATATCGATAGCGACACTAAGTGAGGAGATGTCCAGGAACTCCATTTCTTCATGGATGTATTTGTGTAGACAAAAAAAATACTTGTGGACTAGATGCTTCTCAAAATCCTTGATACCCAACTTTGTGCAAAGGGCATGAAAGATATTTGTGAACTCTAGCACATGTTGGTCCCTTTATTGTCATAGTGTGGTCCATTTTATATACTTATCTTCATAGCTTTTGATAGGTTAATATTTTTCTTTAACAACATCTCATAAAGAATTACAGGATGGTGTGGCTGAAAATAGTGAGGGTTCCTCCTTGTCCGTTTTCTCACAGTAAGTTCCCCACCAGTACTTGACGTGGTTGGAAACTTTGAAAAGTAATATCTCCCTATCAGAAAAGTTATGGGTTGAAAAATATCCCTCCAATAGATTTAACCATCTATCTAGGGAATTTGTGTCTATTTGGACTTCAAATATCAGAATTTCAAAGTTAACTTGTACCTTAAACGAGGTGGATCCTCCAAAGTGACTGTTGGATGAATATGCTTTGCCCGCTGATACCCACCAAAGGATCTAGGATAGGTTATCCATCATCTCGTTCGTTTGTTTCTCAAAGGCCTCTTTGAGAAAATTTTTGAAAGGATTTCCTGCTTCCTCATATTTATCTTCTTTCACCATGGGATGTAGTCGAGGTCTTCGAGGCCGATCTTGAGGAATTACACTAGTTCAAGTCCTAACTCCTTAAACCTTGACCTCATCGGGGACTTGCACATAAAAACAAAGAAAGAACCAACCACTCTGATACCATTGATCCAAATTTATTTGAGAATGAAATGAAATACAGATTTAAACAAGAATGCAAAGATACAATGAAACAAAACATAAATTAATAAATAACAAGTGTTGAAAACTGTATGCAAGTGTTGAATTTTTTTTGCATACATAATAGAAACAAACCAGCTCAGATGATGGTAACCTATCTCTTAGAAGATATGTGATGACTACATGCCTTCTGAATTGTGTTACAATGAGGCTCACAAGCCTTTTTATCACCAAGAAACAATGGAAAACCATAAACATCCCAAAACCTAACCCTAGGAGATGAAGCACCAAAATTTTGCGGGTCCCATTTGGGTTAGTTAGAACGTCAACTTCTTAGGATCATAACTTTAGAATATGACCTATGTTTGGTGCATACGATACCTCTTTGGAAAAAAATATTCGAGGACAAAAAATTTCGACTACAAACCCTATTATTAGTCATGGATTTTCTTGTTTTCCAAAATAACGTCGTTTAGGGCCTCAAAAAGGCTTTGGAAGTTCAAGACCTGAAAAAATACTAAAAATAGAAAGTATGCTAGAAAATAGGAAAATAAAAGGAAACAATGTTGAGGGTTATGCCTTTGTTTCTAGTCTTCTTTGATGACACCTTGGTTTATAATGAAACTGGGGTGACACATTGAAGAGAAACCATTGAGATACACCTAAGAGACAATAATCAATAGCTTGATTGGTTCTATATCTCTCATCAAAATGGTGGCAAGTCTCATAGTAGAAGACAAGTTAGATGGTGCCATTAATTTAAAATCTTAGAAGACCAATATAATTCTTATCATGGAAGAAAATTAACATAAAGATCATTTGGAGGAAGTTTTTCTAGTACTAGAGGGATTTGAGGAGAAAGTTGAGGAGAGGGAGCCTCGGTGGGGTCTATTCAAGAGCAACAATGTTATCAAGAAACTAACCTTGAATAATAAACTTCATTATGTCATGATGTCTAGATTAGATTTTGTTGGCTCTTATCTTATGAGAGTATCTCAGTCGAGAGATGATCCTAGAGCCATTGGAGATTACATTAGTGATACAAAACTTGTTACAATAACTCTCAATGGATTTTATTCCTTATGGGATCCATTTGTTCAGGTAATTTGCATACGAGAAAATATACCTAAATTTGATAAGCTATGGACTAATTTTGTGCAAGAGGAGGCTATATTTCCAGGAATAACTTGTAGAATTCGTGGGACCAAGAAACTTAAGCCCTTATAGCTTAGGAAAGGAAAAGGAAAGGAAAGAAGCATACATCAACAACTAATATTGATGACAAGGATGGGCATCCACCATAGAAGAAGAAGAAGACAAATGAATCCAAGTTTGATGAGATTGCAAATGGATGATTCTTGCAAGCAGGAGGGATCAAGAGGGATTTTGAAAATTCCCTACAAGCCTCAACAAATTCTTTGTTGATCAAGAGACAAGTAATTCCAATCATTTTTTTTTCTCCTTTGATTGTTTGGTGAAATCTCTTGTCGTTTTTATTTTGTATGCTTTGATATCAGAAAATGATTACTTGGTTGTGATTATTCCTTTTCCATGGCCTCTTGAATGGGGTTTTTAGAAATCAAGAACATGCCCATTTCAAGAAGTTGCCGAGTGATGGCAACAACAGGAAGTACAAAGCAAGGTTTGTGGCAAGAGGGCTCTCCTAGAAATCGGGAGTAGAACATGAGGATATATTTTCTCTAGCCACCAGATGGTCAGGTTCTTTTATGGCATAGGGCTCAAGAATGGAATCAATAGGAGTGATTGGTATTTGAAAGGGAGGATTGTAAAAATTTCTAGAATGTTTAGGACTGTACCAGATGACTAGAAGAGCTTCCAATTTAGAAGGAGTAGATAGTTATATAGAAATGAAAGATAAAATTTCCAAGAGGATGCCATGTGTTGAGATTGTTAGACTAGATGTTGAGAGATGGGAGGTCTCTAGGAGTAGTATGCCTTCTATGAAGAGACCGTTCTAGGCAACATGGTATACTTTTGTAACAGAGGGAGCATCAACAACAGAGGGAGAAACCGAGGTTACTACAAGAGGATCTGTTTTAGTGTTAGAGTAGGGTGACCAGAAAGAAGTTGTGGTGATGGATCTAGTGAAGGAAGCTAGCTAGTTTATGGTTGAGCTAAGGCATGCAAAAAAACCATGTATTGAGGTACCTGCATGGTACAATTGGATATGGTTTGAGATATTTCCTAGGTGGTGAAGTGAGGTTGCAAGGATATATAGATTCATATTGGGCATGGAGTGAAAAGGAAATAAAGAGAACCTCTAAGTGCTCCTTGAACTTCATATAAGCTATAACATTCTAATTTAGTAGGAAGCATACTTTTGTCGCCCTTAATACAAGTAGAGGCATAATATATTACAAACAGTGCCATAAATCAAGAAGTAGTATGGTTTTGAAAGTTACTTACAAGGCTATTAGATTAGGTCACTTAATTCAAGACATGTTGTGGAAGGGAGTAGTGAGGCTCCAATACATATCCATTGGTGAGAAAATTATGGGCATTCTCTCCAAGCCTCCATCTACAATGAAGTTTGTATACTTTAGAGATAAGCTTGGAGTAATGCTTAATGTCTCCCTTGTTGATAGGGAGTGTTGATGTATTTACATGATTAGGTAGATATTATCCCATGGAGTCATGATGATTTGGCTAGAGGGAGAGGGATACATTTCACATGAGGAGCCATGCTAATTTGGCTAGGCCATGTTGATTTGGCCAGGGATGAATAGATCAACACCAAACCTTCTCCTAAGAAGCCATTCTAATTTGGCTAGGTCATGATACTTTGACCAGGAGAGAAAGTTACATTCACTTGAGAATCCATGTTGATTTTATTGGGCCATGATGATTTGGCTAGGTGTGAATGGCTCAAGGGTAGGTTTTCTCTTGAGGAGCCATGCTGATTTAGCTAGGTCATGCATATTTGACTATGGGAGGTTGATCCATTCACTTGAGAAGCCATGGTGATTTGGATAGGTCATGATGATTTGACCAGGGGTGAATGGCTAAGTGGAAAACCTTCTCCTAGCCATGTTGATTTGGCTAGGTCATGCTGATTTGAATAGGGGTGATTGATACATTTAGCTAAGAATCCATGCCAATTTGGCTAGTCCATGTTGATTTTTCCAAGGGTAAATGACCTAGGATACTCAAATTGCCTAATCCAGGATGGAGTTATCTATAGATGTGCATGTGAAGAGTCACATTGCCTACTTCAAGATGGAATGATCTATAGACATGCATGTGAGGGAGACACTACATCAACATAACAAGCTCATGAACTTTTCATGTCGAGGAGAAATTTCAGTTAAGGAGAAATGTTTTTGCAACCAAGAAGAATACCTCCCTTGCTAAGAGGGAGTATTGAATTTTTACAGCGCTGGGATTTGTTCCCTTATAGCCAAGAAAAATTAAATAAATTTATTTTTTGAGGTCCCGAAGTCGGACAGTAAGTCAAGTTGGTTCAAAGCGTGAAAGGGTGTGTCCCTTGGGTAAATTTACGACCATATAATGTAAAATTTCATTTTTAACCATCAAGAAGTGCCAATTTTCTATCTCTTTTCCGTCAGTTCTTTATCTCTCACTTGGTTGCACATGTGAGGAGAAAAATGTGAGTGTGACCCTAGGAAATAAAACCTTGGGAGAAAATGAAACAACCTTTTTCTGGGAGAAATTATTATTCAACAAGGTTTACAAATCAACAATTTTTTTCTAGAAATTTGTGCCAATAATCCAAGTCAAATACCAATCAAACTTGGTCAAAATTCCAATAAGTCAACACTAGTCAAAGCAACCAAAAGTCAAATATGTAGTTAAATTTTTGGCTAGTCAAAATCATCTCTATGATCAACTAGGACCTGTAATCAACTTTTCCTTATTTTGTGGGCAAACTTACCCTATTTTGTGGTGAACGCCCAATCAAATACCTCATTCAAACAACATATAAACTCAAACAACTTTCTATGGTCAAAATTAGTTAATGTATCACATGTGTGGCCTCAAGTAG
The DNA here is from genome assembly GCA_000404065.3 of Pinus taeda. NCBI lineage: Eukaryota > Viridiplantae > Streptophyta > Pinopsida > Pinales > Pinaceae > Pinus > Pinus taeda. The sequence goes on from APFE030059839.1 coordinate 29,681, forward strand.
CTAGTTAAACTCATCCTCTTTTCACATATGTGGCCTCCAAGAAGGATATAAAGAAGAGATGAAGAGAGAGAAGAGTTGCACTTTCTTGGGGGTGAAAATGAAATGTCACATCATCTATATATACTTGTCAAATGGGGGTAAAATTACCAAGGGACACCCTTTCACTTGGATGGGCCAACTCGTCCTTCCAAGCTAACTTGGAGATGTTAAAAATAATTTTATTTAAGTTTTGTAGGCCATACAAGAATACATCCCAATGATACAAAAAAAAATACTCCCTCTTAGTGAGGGAGGTATTCTCCTTTGCTACAAACATATTTATTCTTAGCTAACATTTCTCCTCCAATGAAAAAGTTCATCAGCTTGCTATCTTGATACGATGTCTTCCTCACATGCATGTTTATAGATCACTCCATCCTATATTTGGCAATGTGAGTATCCTAGACCATTTACCGCTGGCCAAATCAACATGGATTTTCAGGTAAATGTGTCAATATCCTCTTGTTCAAATCAAAATGACCCATCCAAATCAACATGGATTCTCAAGAGAAATCACGCCCTTGAGCCATTCACCTTGAGAAAATTAGCATAACCCAACTAAATCAAAGTGGCTTCTCAAGTGAATGTATCCTTCTATATTGGTCAAATTAGCACGACGCAACCAAATCAGCATGGTTTCTTATGAGAATTTGTACTCTTAGGGTATTCATCCTTGGCCAAATCAGCATGGCCTAGCCAAATCAACATGACTTCTCTGGAGAATGTATTATTTCCCCATGGTCAAATCAACATGACTCTTATGGGAGAATATATGCCTAATACTTCAAATACATCAACACTCCCTCTAAATGAGAGAGACATTTGCATCATGCCAAGATTGTCTCTGAAGTATAAAAGCTTTGCTCTAGATATATTCTTGGTGAGAATATCCACAATCTAGTTTCCCGTGGATATGTACTAAATCCTTAGTACTCCCTTATCAAACATGTGTTAGATGAAGTGACCTAATCAAATATCCCTGCAAGTAACTTTCGAAACCAAACCATTTCCTAACTTGTGGAATTGGCTACAATATACTATGCATGTGCTATACTAAGTGCGACAAAAGTTTAGTTCATGCTAAACCAAAATGTCATAGTTGATCCCAAGTTGAAGCAACACTTTGAGGTACTATTTCTATCCTCTACGTTCCCATCCTAATCTGAATACGTATATCCTTGCAGCCTCACTTCACCACCTGAGACATATCTCAAACGATATCTAACTATACCACAAAAGTACCTCAACACATGCTTTGCTGCAACCTAATGTACATGCCTCAACTCAATATTACATTGGCTTAGGGTGTTTGCTACAAAGAAAATTTTTGACTTGGTGTTAACCAGATACATTAAGGACCCAATCAATTTCCTATATATCATGGGATCCACCAAATCTAAATCTGAAGCAGAATCACTCAACTTCCTTAGATTGGTCACCATATGTGTAGCCATGGACTTGCATCCCATCATATCGAATCTTCTAAAAATATAAACAATGTAATTCCTTTTGCTCAAGGAATATCTCATTAGGTCTCTGCCACACCTCCAATCCAAAAAATATTGTATTAGGTGAAGATCCTTCATCTCAAATCCTGAGGCCAACTCCCTTTGATACTAAAGTAGATCTTCTTGTGGAAATTTTGGCTACTCCCTTTGCCATTGTTACTTCCTTTGTCACTAAAGCATACTTCATTGTCTAACATGGTCCTCTATTAAAAGGAATACATCTCCCAGAGACCTCTCATCTCTGAGCTTCTTGTTTGACAATCTCAACCCATGACATCCTCTTGGAAGGCAAATCCTTCCACTCTACCTTACTGTATGCTTCCTCAAAACTATAAGCTCTTCTAGTAATTTGCATGGTTTTGGATGTCCTAACAATCTATACAATCCTCCCTTTCAAACATGAATCACTCTTGAGTCTATGCTTGATTCCTAGTCCATATAAGATTAAGGACCTGACCATCTAGCGACTGGAGAAAACATATCCTCGTAGTCCACTCCATCTTTCTGGGAGAACCCTCTTACAAAAAACCTTTCTTTGTACTCCTGAATTCTACCATCGCTTTGGCAGCCTCCCATAATGGACTTGTTCTTCCTTTCCCCAGGTGCCATTCAAGTGGAATTTCGTTTTCTTCTAAGGACACTAGGAGGCATAGTGTCTAAAATCATGACAAATGAAGCACTTGATATTTGACATATCCTTCTTCCTTTAATCCTGAACATGATCAGGTTTTCTACCTATATTCTTCTTATTAAACTTTCTAAAGTTCCTTCTTCCTTTTCCTTTCGTTGTATGAGTTGCAAGGGCTTGATTTTCTTCATCTTGTGGATTCTGCAAGCTATTGTTGGACAACAATATGGCCTCCTCTTGGACATAGTTTTTTCAAACTTATTAACCTTGGGAATATTTTCTCAGGCACAATTTCCCAGAATAAATGGCTCCCATGAGGAAGGAAATCCATTGAGAGTCATTATAACAATATTTGTTTCAATAATAGTGTCTCTAATGTATATTAGTTAATATATGCACTAAGATACTCTCATAAGATAAGGGACAACATAATCTGATATAGACATCATGAAACTACGAATTTGATGTCCCAAGGCTAGTTTGTTGATAGCTATTATTCATGTAGTTGATATGCATCATCCTTACATGATGGGGCAACATTCCAAATTAAAATAGACCATCAAAACTTGAAATGTCTCTTCAAATAACATCACAACTTGAAATATTTCTTAGAATAGGGAATTTCCTCCCCAGAGCAATGAGAGTGGATCACTAAAATGTTAAGTCATGACTACAAGATTATCTACAAGAAGGGAAAGGAGAATGTGGTGGTTTTTTTCTCTCTCTATGAATTATGAAGAGGAGGGTTTTGTATGTGCATTATCTTTCCTAGTACCTAATTGGATCATGAAGGCCTACTAAGAATTATTAGTGGATGCTAATATATTTCACATGATTGAATAGATATAGGGTGACATCCATGCACCTCTAGGATACACTTGGTAGAATGATGAACTTCTCTATACAAGGCATACTTTTTTGGTGCACGATTCAACATTCAAATCTCGAGTATTATCCAAATTATACTCCTCTCCCACAGTGGTTCATTCCATTTTTCATAAAAAACACGAAAGGATTAAGCACTCAATTTTGATAAAACATATGAAAGGATCAAGCACTCAAGTTTCATAAAACATATGAAAGTGACATTTTCCAATGACCGAAGGGGGAGATAGTGAAGCCTCTAGGAACATCATAACCATTCTAGCCACTATGTGGCTTTACTATATGGATTTCATTGAGGGTTACTAAAATAAAATGACAAATAATTGATGATTTTGGTTATTGTTTGCCTTTCTAATTATATTCACTTTTGCGCCTTATAGGACCCCTTCAAGGCTTCCAAAGTAACACACGTATTCATGGAAAATGATTTAAACTTCATGGCCTGCCTTTTTCAAATGTGAAATATCACGGCCTCACATTCACTACCAATTTCTTGCAGAAGATGTTTTAACTTTTAGTGCTAATTTGAATCTCAAAAAGACATATCATACCCAAACATATGGTTAGATGAAAGAAATCAATGATTGTTTGGATGTTTATTTACATTATTTTACCCTATATGGATAGGCCCATTAGATTTAATGCTTATAATTATTTGAATGGTGGTACAATACCACCTATCATGGTGCTATTCAAATGACTCCCTTTGAGATAGTCTATGGAAAACATACCCCATTAGGGATTATATTAGGCTCAAAGGGTGGAGAAAATCTTTATAGAATGTGTTGACCTTCTTTGTACCCTTAAGGATAATTTGTTGTTGGCCTATAATTGAATGAAGCAATAGCTTAATAAACATCACTTTGTATTATACTTTGGAGAAGGGTAATAATGGTTTCCAACCCAAATAGATATCACTCAATGATAAGAGGCACCAAAAGTTAGCACCTAAGTTTTATGGACCTAAACTTTTGGTGCATTTTTTTGGCATTTCCATTTTTTTTTATGATCAACATAGCCTGGAAATATTTAATTTATGGCTAATTAGATATACAGAGCTTGGAATAATCTTCATAATGGTCCAAGAAATTCTCCAAATGGAGTTCATATGTGAAAATTATAGTCCCCAAAAATTTACATATCAACTAGGCTCCTTGGGCCTACATTTCTTTTGTCACCTCATCTCCTACCAGGGGTTAAGGTTTTGGATATTAGGGATTTTCCCTCTTAAATTTTTAGATTATGCTAACACAAAGTTTTCACATCATGTTATGGGAAATTTGTGAATGATTGTAGCCAACATATCTCTTCTCAAAGATTAGATATCACCATTCTAGATAGTTATTAATGTCTTGGTTTATTTTATTACTTTTCTCTTTGCAAAATCTTTGTTATTTTTCCTGTTAACACTATCTCCTTTTCATTCTCAACAAAATGTAGACTAGTGGTATTAGTAAAATATGTTATTTTTTAGTTTTTCATACATGTCTACTATGAGGTTATGGTATAGGGAGTTGGGCATTAAACTAACTCAACTTGGTAAAGACTTCCCTCTCCAACCTACGTGGCCTCCCATGGTGGAAAAAAATAAATATGGAAGGATAGGAGAACCTATTAATATGTTTCTTAAGGAAGTGTGTAGGTAATAGAGGAGTGCAACATTAGATGATTTTTTCCAATTCCTTTGATAACCCCCAACTATGATGAAGGCACCTTTAACAAGTAGTCACTTTAGAGGTGTAATTCCCTTTGAGGTATGAATTACACTTGGAATTTATTTATTTGAATGAAATATAGAATCAAATGCTTTAGAGAAATGATTAACTTATCTAGAGGGTTATTAATTTGTTCAAAAGTTTTCTAACAATGAAAAAATCACATTTATGGTTTTCAAGTCCCTTCCCCATGTCAAAGATCAATGGGATAGAATCAACTTTGATGACTTTTGTTGATTCCCTCAAGGAAGAATTCTACCCTATTGGAAACTACAATTACTACTACATGAGATGGAGATATTTGCATTAACACAATGACCAGGTGGTGGTAATGCACATGAATGCATTATGTTGGGTTCAAAGACAAGTGCTAACAACTGTAAGAGAAACTTGTTCCTAGAATACTATGATGCCCTACATAAGTAAATCCAATTACGACTTTTTAATATTCCTCACTACGAGCTACTTACTATTATGTTGTCAAGATTGATATTTTTTTGACAAATGGGCTAGAGAGACTTTAGGTCCAATACAACAAAAAGAGGGTAACAATGGCCTCAAATAGAAGAAAAAGGAATGAACAAGGATAACCAATCTCGGGATTGTTAGTGATCAAACTAGAAAGGGTCCTAAGAGGGGATCCTATAGAGAAAATACTAGGTCAAGGGCAACAATGGAGTGATAACCCACCGTCAACTCAACTAAGGCTTCCTGCTCCTTATAGACTTTCATCGATGGGAGGAGACCTGGTGTAGGAATAATCACTAGGAAGAATGGGTCTATGAATGGATAAAGAGTGATTCATAAGGCCTATTCACAAGAGACTCAATTGTATGGATTTCTTGCTTGGAAAGCAAGGTGGTAGGCTCTCTAGGAAGGGATAAAAGGATCCTTGAGGCTAGGGTTTGGGAATATATCTTGAAGAGATGTTTCCTAAGCCTTGAAATCCTTATGGAGACTTAGTATTTATGTGATCTTTGTTGAATTGGAGTTATAAAGTTGCGGGACCACACAAGACCACGTATACCCAAAATTAGGTCAAGTAGAATTGATCACTCAAGGAAGGGCTTGACCAAATTGTGGAATAGAAGAGGATAAATGGATAAATATTCTTGTAATAGAATGCAATGATCCAAATGAGGTCACTAACCAAGGGAAACCTATGGGAACAAGATCCTCGAGCTAGGGCTTGCAATATATCGAGATCACACAGTCAGAATTTCGTTACATTTGGAGGGCTTCTAGAGGAAACCCCAGTGCAGTAGTGGATAAGAGATCAAAGTATTTTGATGGCTAAAATGTAAGATTAATGATGCCATATGTGACCTATTGAGGCTAGGCCTAGAAATAAAAGGGGGGGTGAGAAAAATATGCTTTTTAAGTGATCAACTATGGAAGGATTAGTGCCTTTTCCTCTGGGAGAGATGGATTCAGGAGAATTTATGGCTTGGAAGAGGTTTTACCCAATCAAGGAGGTCATCAAGCAGCTTCACATGGCATTAGGGAATGAGAGTAGTTATTTGAGATATTTATACTTCAATATGCAATAATTGATGACTTATCAAGATGTATTTTGACAAAATAATCTCTAGGAACATTCACCTATTCACACATGGCCCATGAAATGATGCAATGCTATAAAAGATCAAAATTCCCACAACTTTGTACCAAAAAGCAGTAAATTCAGACTTGTATAGTAAAAATCCCAACAACATCCACGTGACAAAGTAAATAAAAAGAATTAACATGAAAAGGTTACTTACATGTGCAAAAGAGTATGTCCAATCATCATATTATGCTAATAATGAAGCTCTAAGATAAAAGAAATATATCCAAACATAAAATTCATCCATAACATCCAAGCTCCTCCTCCAAAATGAATAGTGAAAATCTCACAAGAGAAAATAATCCAATCCAAGTGATGATGAATGAGAGATAATACCTCTCTTTTATTTATACAATCCTCTCAGGAATTCAAAAGGCCTAATTTGGACTAATAATGCCCCTAAAATAAAATAATGTTCAAATAACAATACTTTTGGTGACAAGCCCACCAAAATAGCTCAATAACATAAGAATAAGCCGCTCAAGAGGGCAGAATGATCAATATAGTGAGTCGTTGGACCTTTGAGGTGGCCTAATGAAGTCAAAGGGGTGCTATGATGTAGAACTTGACTGCAAACATAGTGGAAAAGGGGATGGACCCTTGTTTTCCAAGCAAGAATATGTGGTGCTCCCAAGTGGGCGTGGGGGCTCAAGGACATCCTCATGGGTCTCCATGTGGATAAAAAATGCCTGTAGACCATATGTACGTGCTAGAATGATGAAATAATCCCTCTCTCTACAGGAGGATACATCTTCTGGATCCTGGAACATCTGCCAAATGTATGGTGCATGTGTGGAGCCGACTAGACATGGTGAACCAAGTGCATCATCCTCATAAAAAAGGTGGAACACAAGTAATCAATGAGTGGTGCCGGGAATCTGTGAAGTGCTCTCTGATATGGTGGAGACCCATGATTATCAACGCTCACCCTACAAGTGCCAATGAGGCCCTTTGGAGGGCTCAGTCCCTATATAGGGATACGAAGCCCCAAATGGAGACCCACCTACAATCCTGCATAAGATTCAATGCATCTCCTTGCCCTCCAATACAACAAACCATTAGAATAAGCAAGTAAAAGAGCTTACAAGTCATGGAATCAATGGGGCACTTCATGGTGGAATGCCCTTCCATAATGGAATTTGGCATGTACAAGTGTCTCCAATCTCAATAGAGGGTTAATCAAGGACCCTATTAGGTGGTTTAAACCTTTAAAGGGGGGGACATGTCCATGTTACATCCCTCAAGTGGCAGGTGGAAAATGATATAGTAATGGAAAAAAGTGGGGATCAGACGAATCATTCAAACCACATGTCATGGTACAAGGGTAGCTATAATAAGGGAAGCCCACACCTGGGTATCTGAGTGTAGGAGGCAAAAAATCGTTGTGTATGAGTTACCTCAACCTATTTTTTTTCCACCGTTCTTCATATTCATTTTGCCTTTGATTGATTTTTCTTCATAACTGCTTGGGGCTTCATGGGATGAGAGCATGATGTGTAGTATATAGCAGTGCATACCCCCTTAAGGGGGGTGGTTCATCGCCCACCAGGGGTTGGGACAATCATGGGTTCCTTAATGATGGAGTAGGCTCATCTAGGGCCTAGAGGAACTAGGGTAATGGCCATTGATACGAGGTAGAACTCATGTTTTGATTTTTCCCACATGTTAAATTTGTATGTCCTGACCATCTTTTGCATTTTGTGGTATGTTTGCTCTTGAGAGTGGCCAAATTATGCTTTTTATTTTCTTTTTAACTGCATCAACCTCTGGGGCATTATTCTAGGCCCAACCCAAGGTGTGGACAAGATGAGGGGGGAGGCTAAACCTATGTGGACCAGAATGGGAAAAGAGATAAATAGGGCTAAAATGAGTGGAAGGGGGTGATGTATGTGGTGTCAGGGAGTAGGACCACACAACCAAAGTCTCAATTTCCCAAGTAGTGCCAACCTTAAAGCTAATGGCTAGTAAAGAAGATCCCATAGGACTAGGATACAAATGTAACCACGAAATCGGGGAATGGAGATAAGAATATAGACCTAACGCACTTTTTATGCTCAACCCCCCAACTAGTTCATGGCCAAAAGTTCCCTTGAAAAGTAAGGAAAATTACTCAACTACATTAATGAAATCCATCCCTTTGGGTTCAAGAGGCCCACCTTAAACATAAAATCACAACAAATGGGCGAGGGACCACATGACTAGATCAGGTGGTAGAGATAATGACACATCAAGCTATCTGGTGGCTACAAGGGGCTAATGGCTACTAGCTGAGGACTGTTAGGATATTCCGACACATAGGAAATAGTTAAGTTCAACTTGGTCTAGTATAGAGTTAGGTATAGAGTTAGGTAAAGTGTGTTTCTTTACCGTTGTACATTTTGTAACTTACAAT